>JANAVB010003400.1:72445202-72450202 GCA_029216955.1 Iris pallida
CTCAGGTTTACTTCTTGCATTCTTGCTCTCAAACTTTTCACAAACATCTACCTCTCAAGGACAATCTTGATTCCAATTTCTCCTCCAATTTGACATACATGCATATTATCAATCCCATCAATTTATACATGATCAAAAATATGCAAAACATGGTTTTATGAGGTTGGGTTGACATTAATTTGAAGGAAGAACATGTCATGGAGAAAAAAATCAAGAAAAGGGGGTTTTGGTTACTTACCAAGAAAGTTGTTGGAGACAATTTCTTGATTTGTGCTTCCTTGCCCAATGAGTGCTCCTCCTTGATTGTCCTTGGTGTGCTATTCTTGCTTTTGAGCATTAAGATGAAGAATATGCTGCTGATGGTGATGGAGGTGATGTTAATGGTGTTTTAATAGAGGAGATAAAAAAGATTGTGATGTCGGGATGGAGAGACAATGGAAGGGTTTGATATTATAGATGGGAGAGACAAACTTTGTGATGGAGATGATGATGATGATGAAATGGATGGGCTGCTGATTGGTGCTCATGGAATTGAGAGAGGAAAGAAAGGTGTCGGCCAAAGTAGATGGGAAAAAGAATTAATTAGGGTTAGGGTTTTAGTTAAGAAAATATATATGTATACATATATGAGTTGCGGGTTTTCTTAGTGGCCTAATAAAAATATTAATAGAGAAAAAGGGAAGAAATTTTAGGTTTCTAAGGTCGGCCAAATATAAGTGGCTAGTTAGGTAAGTTGGTTAGCATATGAATGCTATTATATATAAAATCTCCTTTAAATATATATGGGAACCCTCTCTCTCTCTTCATATATATATATAAAAGAATATATGGATCTCTTCATGCGATGTTCTCACGGATTAGTACTATATGGATCTCTTCATGTGAAGTTATCCCCTCAGATACATCGGATATATTGTGCTCATGTACTTTATCATGTGTATCGTCTACTCTTTGGGTTCGTATTTATTCATGTATACTCATGTGACATTCATGTACACTCATGATCATGTGAGCCTTCATGTATAATCCAGTGTTCATGTAGACTAGCTATCCATGTGACACACTACTTTCATGTGCAACAACATAACCTGGACAGATCCTTGTGTGCTGATTGGGGCAGGGAGAGTATTTATTTGGTTATGTGATCTACACCCTTATCATGCACAACTCTAAATTAGATTTAAGTCATGTATAACCTAAGTCTGTTTACATAACCAAACATGTGCTCTAAATTATATAGTTAGTTCAGTTTTCTTATCTATATCATGTATATCTATTTCCACTATATCATGTTCTTTATTTTTACAGTCTCTCTATTATTTCTTTATAGCAGTTCATGTATATTATTCTATAGCTTATTTCATATTTCCTTTCATGTTATGATCTGTGTGAGAGATATGTATTTGTTCCTATCATGACTGGACCGTTGACAATATTACAGATGATGAGGATTGCTGCGACATTTACTAAGGAGCCGGCCTAGTTGACACAGGTGACCTTCCCTCAGCTGGATTTAGTAGTCGCTGAGGACTTGCCATTAGCTTAGTCTAGAATTTTTTTATTATCTAGCTTTATGAGACATTTGAGATTGTATTAAGATATGTTTATGGTGTTTATAACGCCGAGACTTTTCATTCTGTTTATTTCTCTTGTGGATTTCATATCTATATTATCGTGCTGATTATCTAACTCTAGTTTTGTAATTGAGATTGTATCTTCTTGTGATTATCCTCCGTTTGGAGAGTATATCATTTTGTGATAGTTGTAATTGTGACCTAGAACAGCGTTCTACCGCCGATACTGCGGCGTAGGCTGGACGTATCCACTTCTCGTACCCTTACACTGGATGAGGGTTGTGACACATTTTTAGTGGTGGCCCATGCAGGTCCAGATTCGCATTACTGTGATGTCATGGTAGTACAGCAACTTAGTTGTACTACTACGAGCCTGCTATAGAGTATAGGAAGTAAAGTGTTAGAATGAGAGGATACTCGATCACTGTTAGGTTTCCTTGAGAGATTCCTGGGGACAACCCTTGAGAATCTTATTTTAACTTCGATTTGAAATCTTTTTCCTTGATTTGATTCACCCATTACTCATTTGATTCATCCATTACTCCTTGTTATTGAATTTGATTTGATGGATTCATTGTTGAATTTTGAATCTTGATGAATAGTTGTTAACTTTGAGTTTGTATTTAAATATATATATTTTTTATCTTAATTTTGGAATTCAGGGTATAACCTGATAACATACTTGATAAGGACAGCGGGAAAGGTAAATGTCTACTTTATTTGTGGATTTAGAATTTATCGCAGTCATATTGGCTGGCATGACAAGGACATAGAGCATGATTTTAGGTATACTATCCTAGTTATGGAATCTAGATTTTCTTGTAGCCATACCGGTTGGCGTGGTAAGAATTCTAAATAACATGATTATAGGGTGTATACCTTAGTTGCAGACTCTATTGTTTATTGCAGCTATGCTTACTGGCATGGCAAACTTCTAGCAACATGATTTCAGAAAGACGTGTATGGTTATCAGATTATATCTTAAAATTGGTTCATTTTTTTTGAACAGATGAGCAAGAACATATTTTATCATTATTTTTTCTTACCATTATTTCTTGTGTTATCATTTTTTTCTTATCTTAGTTAACTCTGTCTCAATTACATCAATCACCTATCTCGTATCTAATTCTGTCATCTATGCTTTGAAACCTTTGAATCTCCATACCTTTTTACCTTCGAAAGGTCGAGGAAGTAACGTAAATCATCTAGCTCGGAAAGGGCGTAATTCGTTAACATATGGTAATCTTGGTAGGAATCTAAATGTTGGTCTTTGATATAGAATTTTGATATAGAGGTGTGGTAAAAAGTGAGAATGAAATCAAGAGATTTATATTATCAATTTAGGAATGATCACACATAGAGAATATTTTGGATATAAATAATTCATAGATGTATTTTCTAACTGACGAGGTTATTCGAGGTCGACATAGTTTAGGACTTGGATAATTTTTGGTTATTGATTCTTGAGACGTTTTAATTTAAGGCTATGATATTAAATTTAGAGATTTAGTAATGGAGAAGATATTTAACTGTATTCGATGGCAATACAAATTGAATAAGATATTGCAAGAAACTGGTTAAGAACAGAAAAACAAGGATTTTTGAGTTATAGAAAATATAGAGACTTTTTTGAGAAAATTTTAAATTTAAGGAGAATAATATTTGAGGGTGTACGTTGAAGAAAATATGAAGGTTAATTCTATAATGAAGAATAAGTTTTGTAAGCTCTAGTAGTTTTAGATTGAATAACACGAGGAGTATAATTTGAACAAGTTCAAGGATTTTCATAAAACTTGATTTAGAGGTTTCAGATCTAATTTATGACAAGGTGGAAGAATTTGGATTTAAAAAGATTAAGTGGTTAGTATGGAGTGCTAATAAATAAAAGGGTATGCTTCATGAGAAATGTTTTATATTTAGGAATTGAGCCTATGATGATCATGACAAGGTCCAATCTTCAAACAAAAGGGTACAAATTCTTGGTGGTAGTCATATAAAGGTTGATTTCATATTTGGACTTATGACATAAAGATATGATTGGCAAATGATGATTAGATAAGCTTGATGGTATCAGAGAGAGATCATTAACTTGACTTTCCTATGAACCTTCTCTTTTGTTTTCCATATCAAAAGGAGAAAATTTACTTATTCCATATCTTTGAATTATTCTTTAAAAGTTTTCAATATCATTGAATCATAACTCCCTTGATCACGACCAATCGACTTTGGTCATCTTTTCTTATCATATTAATATCCTGGGTCGTACTCAATTGAATTAAATTTAATTGTGACTGAGATCTCCATCCTTGGATGCTCATTCTCAGACTTCGATGACCTTGTTCTCCATCTTATCCAAATCTTTATTTACCCAGAGATGATCAACTTAGATCATGTCGAGACTAAATTTTCTTTTATATATATCGTGATTGGATTTTAATACTATTGACAGTCGTGCTTTAAACTTTCAATTTGGATCATCTTTAGAATAGTAACGCTTTATAGTTAATTCTTAGTTTTTTTATAATTATTAGTTTTCATATAGAATGATAGACTGCCTTATAGCCTGATAATTTATTGCTTTCCTTATCGTTTCAGTACGGCACCCATGACCAGAGTCTGTCCCCAGTGCACAGCTGCAGTTCCGGATGAGATCGAGATTGTACTTCTCCTTCCATTGATCATGAGGTGTTAGCAGCCTCACTGGAGAGTTTTCCTTCATCCCCTATCCTTCAGGAGAGGGCTACAGTTCAGCCGGAGACTGAGGGCCTCCCTTTGCCTCCTGGAGTGGTACCTCATGCCATTCTGATGGGGCTAAGATTTACAGACTTCTTCAGGATGTGTGGGAGGTACAAAGACTTCAGGCTGGGCTTATGAGAGAGCAGAGTCTCAGTATCCAACTGTTGTGTGATTACATGTATTCGAGGGAGAGCCTAGCCCCAAGAGGGCGAGGAGCAGTATATACCCAAAGCCTCAAGAGTACCCCGGCTTCCAGCCTAGACCAGCATATCTAGTTCAGACTCCTGTACAGCAGAGGCCAATTGAGCGAGTGCCTACCTGTGCCTTCTGTGCGAAGCCTAGGCACGTATGGAAGGACTGTAGGAAGAGACTAGAATTGTGCCTATTATGTGGGTCAGCTGGACACAGGATGCTATATTGTCCTACTGTACATGTCCCTAGTCGAGGCCTATCTCCAGGAGAGAGTTCCAGCTACCAGACCTAGTATAGGTGAGTTCTTGACCTATACCTTATCTTGTCTGATGATTACTGTACCCTACCATATTATTTATTGTTTTGATACCTTATGACTACTTTTGATCTAGTATGACTATAATGGCTAGATGATGAGACCTCAAACTGATATTACCTGCCATAACCCTGTATGATATCTTTTCAACTGCATGATTTAAATAACTTTTCTTAAGAGAT
>JANAVB010003400.1:72455202-72495388 GCA_029216955.1 Iris pallida
GTTCATCTCAATTTTGGGAAAGACAAGTGAAGAATGGAAATAAGCTTCCCTTCATGCGGCTATTTATAGACCCGGGCAGCTCATAACCATGTGCCAAGTGGAAGCCTCTCCAACTTCCGTACAATGAATTTGTATTTATGGCAATGAACATGTCTCTTCGTATTCTGCTAAAAATCAAGGAATCAATTAACGCCTAGAAAAATCCAACAGATGGGCCAAAAAGGATGCACCATGCGGCAGATATGCCGTCAGCACCATGTGCTTCGAACTGATGCGCCCAGTGGGACAGACCAATGCGCCCAGATCAGAATTAACTGATATGCCCCTTTCGAACTTGTCATCATTAAGCATTTAATGCTGAGTGACAAAGGCGGCAACACATCTTACAAAGAGCCGTCTAATCAGCCGCCCTTTGTAGAAAATGAAGAGCCGCTAACATTAGCACCATCATTACACTTTTCGTCGGCTACAGTTATTCTTGCTACATGGCCGATCGTTCATTCGCATGTGCCTTGTAGCCATGCACCCAAAACTGCATGCACCTCAAAAGCCATGCGCCCCCAAACTTACTCCTGATCTCAAGACAGAAGCCAAGTCTCTGTATGCGCTTCCACAACCATGCGCCAAAAGCTCTACATGTACCTCAAAAGCCATGTGCCTGGACTTACCTATGACTCCTCGAAGTTATAGACCAAGTCACCCCATACGCCTGATCCTAGGTGCATCCTGATGTGAAGCGTTGCGACTCAAAAGCTTTACGCCCAGACTCGCTCCTGATCCTAAAGACAATAGCTCAGTCCTCTCCATGCGCCCAATCCTAGCCGTATCAAGACAGATCACTCTCCTCCAAATCCGAGATCTTTGAGCCATAAACATACGCCATGTGTCATTTGACTCAGTTCTGCCTAGGAATGGGTGCTAACCACCCAAGATCTTAACAACAACCGAATCCTCGCAACTGCCACGTGTCAGCTCCATCGTAGCCCAATTCAGCAGTTCAAACAGATTCGAGTCACATCATCCATACGTCTCTCTGCCAGCATCAGTCATGTGGTATTCCCACATCCAGGCACATCCTACATATGTGCGCAGAGGCAGCTCAGCCTATTTCCAATAAATAGAAGGGCCATTCCTTTAAGACACAGGGAGATCCACAGGGAGAGATCCACATAGATATATCCATAGATCATATCTAAAGTTTCGGAGAGACACTTCACGTCTTCTTTCCCTCAAAATGCTTTGATATCCAGAGCAACCCAGACCTTCAGAGAATTCAAGATTATCGTCAGATCGTCAACGGAGTCAACGCATTACCACCCGCTCTACCGACATAGTTTTCAGATAAAAAACAAAAGTATACTCAAAGGACTACATCTAAGTCCTACATTGTATACTGTTCTGTTTGTAATCGAAATACAAATTTTCAATCAAAAACCTTCTATCTCTCCCTTTTTCGATGGCAAACAATAAAGACTTTAGACTTTAACTTATGGTCAATTATCATCAATGGCTACAAAAAGCCTACTATCACCTTTATTCTCACTTCTACTATTATTAACAAGCCTTATTATAGTTACACAGAGGAAGAGAAGAAGTTAGCTAGCCTTGACGCCAAAGCAATGCACGTATTTTATTTTGTTGTACACATAAATGTATTCAATCTTATTACTACTTGCACAACATCTCATAAAATTTAAAAACTTCTTGAAGCTACTTATGAGTACAGGTACGAAAGCAAAGCTAGCAATTCTAGAGAGAAGTCTTCATAATGATACAAATGTGTGCATGATGGCATCAGGATTTAGGGTACAACACAATCCCTTATATGAAGAACAGCTTGTATGCCACAACTGCAGAAGATCAGGGCACATCATGAATATTTCCCTACTACTGCTAGAAAAGTGAATCGCTATGACCGATCAAACAGGAAATCATCATCCTAAAAGTAAGCTAACACGAGCATATGGTGTGAGAGTAAGGCAAGCGAATCAAAAGAAGAAGAGAGCCCTCGTCAAGCTACAAATATATGCTCAATGGCATTGTCTAATGAGGTACAAAATAATCCACTTTATGAAGAGAGTGAATTTACTTCTGATGAGTTATCTGATATTTCAGTGACTATTAGAGGAACACAAGAAAGTATTAGATAAATATAAGGAAGCTAGAAAGGATATTCTAGTCTATAAGCGTGAGAATGAAAAGCTTACTTTCTTATTGAATGATGCTAGAAATACTTCTACTTTTGACAATTCTACTGTTATTTCCATACTTGAGTTTAGATTGCAAGAGGCACTTGATTGCATTGAGAAAAGCACTCAAGAAAATGCTAAACTTAAGGAGGATTAGAATCAGAAAAGAAGAAGTATTCTATTGTTTCATGTAGAATTGATGCTCCTTTCTGCTAAATATGATTAGATCTGTGCAAACTCTAAAAAGTTAGAGAATAGACTTGGAAATTCACTACAGGAAAAATATGCTTTTACGGCGTGCAAAGCGTGCCGTAAAGCATTTTCTATGGCTCACATACGCGTGCCGTAATAGGCCATGCCGTAAAAAACCAGTATTTTAGATGACATAAAAGCTGTGTCGTCTAAAGTCAACTTATGCGTCGTCTATAAGTATTTATGACATCCATATGTGTCGTTAAAAGTCTAATACGGTGTGTTTATGCACGCCATTAGTAAAATATTACGACATACGTCTACATGCCGTTAGTAAAATATTATGTCATTCTATTGTACGTCTTTAATGCATAAAGCACGACATACTAAAATACGCCAATTAGGACATATTTTGCATGCCTTAAAATCTCTGTAAATTTTAAAAAAAGAAATTCCTGCTTTTTGTGCAATCAAATTTACCTTTGACAATGAATCACAAAACATATAATATGAACAAAAATTATGAAAAATAATAACTTTCATTGAACTATATCTAATGATCCAAATCCAAAGTCACTTTATACACAATAATTGTTTAAGAACTAACTTTCACTAAAACCATAATAATGTAAAATCATGTGAATCCAAATCACCAACTAAAATGTCACAAAAATGAGGCCATATACTTAACCTAAGTCTATACAGAATATATTGATTACTTTTTCCATTCATGATCAAGCACCAACATAATTAGGTCATTTTTTATTCAGGCCGCTTGCTATCGATCATATTCCAGGCCGTTGAATCAACAGGGTGCCACATCTTTCCTTCCTGACTTTTGTGAGTGTGATGCCATCTTAATTGTTCTACCTTTTCAGGTGATTTAAATATTCTCCTAAATCTTAGTATTGTAGGAAAGTACCTCAACACCTTTGTAGGAACTCCATTTTGAATCTTCTTCGTGCGTGCATCCACTTTCTACCGTAAAGACCCACAATTTGGACATGTCTCCATATGTTCCTTTTCCTTTCTAAATAAACAACAATCATTAACACAAGCATGTATCTTCTCATAGCCTAGATCAAAATTCTTAAGTAGCTTCTTTACTGAATATAAAGAATCAGGAAGCTTGTTATCTTGTGGTATAATTTTGCCTAGCATCTTAAGAAGTTCATTAAACTGTTGTCTGTGAGACTATGTCTAGCTTTATACTTGTATAAGGCAACGACTGCAGCCATCTTTGTGTAAGAAGATCCACCATATAATGAAATTTCACAGCATCTTCCACAAGATTTACAAAATGTGGATCACTTCTTTCATACACAGCTTCCATATTATTATCATTATCATCAAAAAAATCATCTTCAAAATTTGCATCTCTAAACATTTATAAGCTTCAGATATAAAGATTTGTCTCTAGTTGTAGTGGAACTTTCTCCATGAAAGTCCCATTTATCATATGTAGGTTCCATCCCAAATATGACTATGTGCTCATAAACCGTATCAAATGGTGAAATCGATGATTTAAACATCGACAACAAGTACATTGGAATTTTTTTTGGATTTTCCTTACTAGCTTAAACTGTATCAGTAAACTTACATTCCCATTTTGATATGCTTGTGAATCTCTATAAATAAAGATAAACCTCAATCTTATATTAATGAAAGAGACAAATACTTTTACATATTATATTTATGATTTTAGGGATTCAACAGTAACCTTTTAAACTTTACCAAATCTTTGTCCATTATGTATGACCCGCTTGGTTCGAAATTATACCGTGCTAAAATGTACTCTGAAACAGCAAAAGAAAACATATTCAATGCTAAATACACAAATAAATGTGTACCATGAAGTCTTCTAGATTGCATATTGTTTCAACATAATAAATTTCAGGATTCATGTTCAAACAATACAAGAAACCATATTAAAACCCTTAAGGGATAGGGTCTACATATTAACTTCAAGTAAGATATGTATATGAGAGTGTAAGGATCAGATTGTATATATAAGTAATTCTTGACATCTCGATAAAATTTATTACCATTCAAAATAAACATAAAACTTGGCAGTTTTCACACACTTACTTACTCTTGTTTAATATCCACAAGTAAAAACCATATCAACTTGATTTTTTTCATTTTTATATTAGAACATATCATCATGTAAACACAAACTGTACAATTGGCATTTTCTTAGTTTTTTTAGTTTTATATTATATGTTTTAATTTTTTTTGGTTCGGCTCCGATGTATTAGTTCCAGATCAAGCTAGCCAGATTTATCTATCTCTTGAGTCTAGCCCTATTGTTGGTTTCAAGCCTTGATATGCACCTCCCCTCTCCTCCTTGTACTTTTTACCTAGTTACCTTATGTGTGTGTGTGTGTGTGGTGGTGTGTGTGGGTGTGTGTGTGTGTGTGTGTGCGTGTGTGGTGACCTTTTATTTCTTCATGTTGCTCTTTTCTTAAACCCAGGATAACCTACTGCTTCTCATATATAGTTCTTCTTTGGACAAGCTCATTGTCAAAAACCATGAGATTCATGATTAATTAAGAAGCATCACTTTGCAATTTTTTTATTATAATTAAATTTCTTGCCATGCATGCAATATTAGGTATGATAAGTAAGACATGTATATAAGAGTGTAAATATCAGATTGTATATATGTAATTCTTGACATCTCAATAAAATTTATTCCCATTCAAAATATAAACAAAATGTACAATTGGCATTTTCACACACTTACTTACTCTTGTTTAATATCCACAAGTAAAAACCATATCAACTTGATTTTTTCTTGTTTTATATTAGAACATATTATCATGTATCCACCTGTAGAAATGAGCCATGACTTCAATTTTGTTTTCTAATTCTATATGTAACTCTCGTTTTCGTTATACGTATTTTTCAGCATACGTATATAGATTTTTGACAATTGTCAGGTGTCCTGTGTTTTGACTAATCTTGCTTAGCTTAGCCTTAGTTTAATCTTGATTGATTTGTTTAACATGGTTCAACATGACTTGGCTTGGCTTGGTTTGGTTTATTTTGGGTTGAGATGAGAGGGGTTGTTTATAAGTCAACTTCTTTCTCTCTCTCTTCTTTGCTCTTCTTCATTTACTTCTTCTTCTCTCCCATTACTCCTCCCACCCACCAAAGAAACCCTAGGCAAGTGCAATCTTGCTTCATGATGGATCTCCTATTTTATTTTTCCATTCTCTTCCCTATTGATTCTAAGTCTCTTTAGAACTTGGCATTTTTGGTTTTGATGGGTGGATTTTTGTAGATCTAAGTTTTGATCTTTTTTTATTTTTTGCTTTGATCTATTAAAGCTTGGTATTTCCTAAAACCAGTCTTCCCAGGCTGTAGGAAATCTCGTTTTATGCCGTTCAGACCCTTGGAAGTCTCAATTCGGACTTTTTTGAACAAGTTATGGCTATTTTAGTTCATGGGTTCAACTAAGGCATTTTTATGCTGTTGGAGAAGAAGAGCAGTGTGCGCATGGGCAACTTGGTGCCATACCATTCAGTTGCATGCATTTTTTTGCGCGGTGCAACCTAACCCAGCACGCGCTCCTTAGCACTGTGCAACCTAGCCTAGCACCCCCTTGGGCCCTGGCACAACCTGACCTGGTGCACCCTTGTCAGGCGCAGCCTAAGTCAGACGTAACCTGAACTGGTACACCCTATCAGGCGAAACCTAACATGGCGTACCCCAGTCATGTGCAACCTAACCTGGTGTACCTCAGTCAGGCGCAATGAGTCAGGCACAACCTGACCTAGCGTAACCTGATCTGGTGCACCTTAACCTGGCGCAACCTAACTTAGGCACCACCCATCCCCCCTTGGCGCCACCTGTCATTTCTCTGGTGCCAGTTGACCAGCGCCACTTGTTGCCATAATACCCCTTGCCCCTTGTCCCCATGCATGTTCTCCTAGTTCTAGTTGTATATGTCAGGGATCTTGCATGTGACTTATACTTGACCTATCTTGTGACGACCCGACTCGATAGCTTATTGAACATAACATGACTTGCCAGTATTGATCTTGACATGAACACGACATGACAATCTTGATAGTGGCCCTCGAGGCGCACTCTCTTGACAAGCACTCTTGACATGATAAGTAACTTGATAAGACATGTATAATCTTGATAGTGGCCCATCGAGGCACACCCCTGACAAGTAATCTTGACAAATAACAATTAACCCGACATGACATGAGAATCTTGAAAGGATATTGCGACAACTACCCTGACTTGCTAAGTAACTCTTGTCTTGACACTGTGGTTGATTTTCTGGATTGTGCCTGTACAAGCTACCTGTCCATCTTGTATCATGTCTAGGACATGGATTCCTGGTTACCACGGTCAGGGATCATAATGAATCTAACTAGGTTAATGACAGATTGATCAAGTAGTTCATATAGAGAGATTTTTCCAGTTACAGGCGATCCGTTATCTCGACCACACCTGAGTGATTTGTATCCTACCAACGAGTAGGGCACATTTCCAGCCTACTGTCATATGGGGCACTTCTTGAACACAAATGTACTGAGGTACACCAAGTCATCTTGTAACATATGTAACTCATGTAATCTTGATAACTCTAAGAAACCACGCCTGGATAATCTGGATAGCTGCAGGGCTTGTGACTCGGGAATATCTAAAATGCATCTTGTTAGTAACTAGGCCTGTGATAACCCTAGTTAGCTAATGATGGCAAGCCGTAAGACTTGATTGACCGTACCTGAATGCTTGCCTTGTGGTTAACGTGGAAATTATATTCTGCCACTTATTTTCATAATGTAAGGTATTATTTTATTCTAACCCTGCCTTCTTGTTACTTAATCATGTTCACTATCTATATCTTATGCTTATTAACCTACTGGTTTTAGTTCCTTAATGAAGCCTTCCTTGTGGCACTTGCTCTACTGGGTTCTGAACCAGCTGGTTTTGTTTGGCCAGATTTCGGAGTAGCACCCAAGGATCTACCTATCTTCCATCCAGATGGTGAACACCAGACGTAATCTGACAACGAGTGGTTCTTATTTGCTCTCCCACTCTATTGTAAATTATTCTTTTAAGGCATTTAGCCACCGAACAAGTGTTAGCTCGTGTTGAAACTTATATTCTGTCTGCCTAAGGGATGTAACATGATTGACAAATCCTAGGATTGAACATGTATGACTTAACTCTTGCTAGTCTTCGTATTTTGTATGACTAGCTTCATGATCATCTGAATATATAATGTTGGGATGCCTTACCTTGTATATCCGATGATCTAATATCTAACATTTACTTGCTTACTTGAGATTAAGACACTAGGCTTGTTCTTGACTATAAGAGACTGTTGGCTTGTAGTTAAACCCTCATGCATCTAGACAGACGTGACCGTATTGCGAGGTGGCTTGCACTTCAATATACGTAGCTGGTTGTGTCTGTCCCCCACTCTCAAGTATTCTGGTTCTGGGGCTGACACGGTTTAAGTGGTAGCCCATACAGGTCTTGTAAATCAAGATATGTAGGGGTTTTATTGAATAGTTGTCTCAATCAGCACTCATCATTTATCACTACTCGTGTCTTCTAAACTTCCTGAATCTTGACCTGATCACATGCTTATATCCTTGATCTATCTTGGTCTTCCTTATTGTTCTCATGTCATTTCTTCAGTGGCATTATTCCTAGTCCCGCGATCAGCCCGATGGAGCACCTCCAGTGAACCAGTAACAACCTGGAGACCAAGCCTAACACTCAAGGGTAGCCTCCAGAGTCATGCCTTTTGGGGGTCAAGAGCACCGATTTAGCCAGTCTAGCCTGTAGAGCCTGACCAAGGAGCCCTGATTGGACTCATCCGAGAATTGCTTGCATTCCAAGATCGTCGGGGCGATGCCCTACACCAAACAGTACAAGATGCTATGGGTAGAGTAGGTTATCAAGGGAACAATACGGCCAACAATTTCAACCGCCTGAACCCTCTTTCTTTGATGGCAGTGAAGATGCGATTGTTGTTGATGCTTGGCTTAGGATATAGAGGTTATTCTAGAGGCCGCTAGAATTCTAGAGGATGAGAAGGTGGCCGTAGTGCGCCTGCAGTTATTGGACTTAGCCAGCAGCTGGTAGGCGATGCAAGCAATTGGTTTGGTGACGCATGTCTTATAGGAGGTATTCAGTGACAAGTTCCAGATGAAGTATTTTATGCAGTAGCTCGGTATGATCTACAGACCAGATTCAGCAATCTCAAGGAGATGGGAAGGACGGTCGATGGATATGTGGCTGAGTTTTTAAGGCTTAGTCGGTTTGCTCTTACCTTGGTAGTGACCGAATTGGACCGAGCCCAGCGGTTCCAACAGGGGATCCACCTAGAGATCATTCTAGCGATGGAGCTCCTAGGAGGGCATGAGTACACCTCCAAAAGTAGTAGACCGAGTAGGGGGCGGAAGAGGTCTCATAGTCAATTGTCCCAGTCATCAATACCAGCCCCAGCAGTTAAGGCTTTGACTATTGGAGCTTCTAGGAGGGCGACCACAGTCTCATCGATTCAGCACTCGACACCGATGTATCCTTAGCAACAGAAGCAGAACAGTCTTCCGCAATGAGCTTCACTCATTGTTGGATGCCAAGACATGTAGTATCAGAATGTCACAGAGCACAGGGATTGTGCTTGGCTTGTGGGATACCGGATCACAAGATAGGGTCATGTTGATAGAGCCAGTTCCGCATAACTAATCGAACCTTAAACATCGGAGTCATGTTTTGTGAAGACGATTCAGCCGTGGGTCTCCGGTAGATGTTCTCACAAATTTATAACCCTAAATAACAAAAAATAATTATATGTATGAACCCAAAATTAACATAATGACATAAAATCAGATTAAAATTAGAATAGATATCATTATGCCTATAACTCCAAGATGTGCTCACTGTAGATTTGGGTTTCCAATAAAACCCAAAATAATAATAATAAACAAATAAAACCATAAATATAAAGATGAAAATTGGGGAAAAGAGAGAAATTGAACCTGAAATAGTGTAGTCAAAATTATGAAGGTGGTTCAGCCGTGAGTCTATGGTAGATATGCTCACAAATTTGTAAACCTAAATTATAAAAGAAATTATATGCCTATAAAACCAAAATTAACAAAACTGACAAAAAATCAGATTAAAAAAAATTGTGGCCATAAAAGTGTAGATGTGCTCAATGTAGCTGCGGGTTTCCTACAAAACCCAAAATAACAAAAAAATCAGAATAGAACCCTAAATATAAAAAGGGAAATTGGAGAAGAATGTGCTAGAAAATTTGTATGCCTCTCTACCTCCCTTGCTATTATCTGATAAAAATTTAAAAAGAAAATCAATAGAAGAAGAGGAAGTTGGCGGTTTCTGAAATAAAATTGAAAAATAATTTATAAGAAGAGGAGAAAGTCGAACCTTTTAGTGGGAAGAATATGTGGGGAAATTTAAAGGTGAAATTAGTAAGCAGGATTGGGGGGAAAGAAATTTTTAGGATGAAGTACGGGGGATTGGGGGGAAAGAAATTTTTAGGATGAAGTGCGGGGGATTGGGGGGAAGCATATTTTAGGGTTGGAAAGTATATAGCCACGGGGTTTTTCTAAAATAATTCGCGGGGAGTTTTGAGGTTGATAATGCTCGTATTCTTATCTTTTGGTCTCACGACAATTATTATACGCCTTTTTTGTATAAAAATTTATAGCATACAATCCACGCCATAAATAACTTACCAAGTTATATTCGTAATACTTTTACGACATTCATTAAAATGCATACCGTAAATTAATTATTTATGGCATACAATTTATGTATGCCTTAATTTTAATGTCATAAAATGATACTGTTCTTATAGAAAAAGCATGTAGTACAACCTATGACTCAGTCTAACACAAGACACGTGACACATCACAAAGTCACACACGACATTTCTTTTACAAAGGAACCAAGCAACGAAAGAGCTTCACATAACCATGCATTTTACAACAAATATCCATGCACATCATATTACACTACTGCACGTTCTCATACTGCTGTACATAGTACTGATGCTAATACTTTCTGTCACTATTGTAATATGAATGGACATATTTCTAATCATTGTCAGATTAGAAAGCTAGTTGATATGAACATGTGCAAATGGGTTCCCAAAGCTAACTAATATGGATCCAAGTTTTGGATACCAAAGTCTTTGACACTTGGTGTAGGTGAAGCTTCTTATATCAAATAAAACCATGGAACACGTTGGTGATTGCAAGGTACAAAGGTTATCTTCCAAGCAATTATACCAACAAAAGTGTGTTACTAGAACCACTTTGGTAACATACTAAACGATTTATTCTAAATGGTTGAATTTGTAGAATCTTGCATGTTATTAATTAATAGCTTGCTACTAGCTCTCATTTTTTCATTAAATGGTATATCTATTTAATTATAATTTTCTGAGAATATTTTTTCTATCTTGTATATGACTAAGTATGGATAATTATTTTTATTTTTTCTTGATATATAATCTCCATATTTATTAGTGCACAATTTTATATATCTTTATAGTGAATTAGAAAAACTCTTTGAAAAAATAGTTTTTAGTATCTTCATCTTGGTAAATTTTCTATGGGTATTTACTTCTCTTATATTTAGAGATTCTAGATTTCGATATTGGTTGATGATACATATATTTCTTTAAATCTAAGTTCTTAAAGGTAGAGATTATTTTGGGTACAAGCCGAATGGGTCTTCTGTCATACAGGGGTAAATAGCTTGATGTGACACGGTATACTAGTCTTTGGACTACCGCTAGCTGGAAACCGGCCACTACAGCTAACCCAAAGTGATCAGTACTTTATAGACTTAAGATTTATTAAGGTCTACTTACAACAATTGTCTAGTTCTGGATCTAGGATACTGAACCCGGTCCCCTAGGTTCCATAATACATCAGCGTATATAGGCCTTACATTTTGATTTTTAAATGCTTTATATTTTTTGTTACCTAATGATTTGTACCATATAAAAGAATACATGTAATTGATACATCTTATGATTTTAGCTATAAATCATTTATTTTTTATTGTTTGAGATTTTTAATTTTAGTGGATATACTTATTTTGTGTTCTCTAAAACGGTCTAGAATCTTGGATTGATCTCTATTCTAAGCAAAGTGATATGGATTTCGTCTTTAGATTTGGATTTTAACTTTGATGGATAATATTATTTAAATGAAATATTTTCACAAAAGATAACATACATTGATTTTTCATAGGTTAATGTTTGTCATCTTTTGATATATTCATATTTTGTCACACTATTGTATATTCAGACTTGATTTGATCTTGTGACTACTCATTGAATATTATCGTTTTTTGGTATGTTCTTTAGCCTTTATGTAATATTCATGATACTCATTTTATTAAGCTTTTATTATTCTCTTCTTATTCAAGTTAATAGCTGCCAATAGCAGTAATTCTTTGCTGGAGAGAAGTCAGGCAGATTGAATTTTTTATCTCAAAGCGTTTCTTTTTTTAAGCCTACAGTTATCGGATGAACACCGTTCTAAGGTTTTAAAAGGAAAGAAATGAACTTTGAAAAGAAGACATAATATTTTGAACTAGTTTCTTACTTATGGAAATATTTTTCTGTTTTAAATATATCAATACTATTGATTTTGGATATACCCATGTAAAGGAGGGCAGTTAATTATTTCAAATCAATTATTTCCCTGACATGCCATACATCTAGAATACCATTTATTTGGACATTTATCGAGTCCTGTTTTATTTGTTCATGATAGGCTATTTATGATTTATGTATTCTTTTATTAAAGTTATTTTCGTATAAAAATTCGAATCATCAACTGTCAGTCTGAGGACTAAACGGATGTATTCGAACATTTATTAAGACAACTTTTTATAATAAACTTCATATTTCAAAAGACTTTTGATTTCTCTTTATTATTTAGAATCTGTCTGTTAGTCGGATTACGACTATTTTGAAAAATCTTTTACGGCCTTGAAATCATTTTTGTTATTTGAATAATTTTTTAATTGGAGGTATATTTTTTTTGTTCATCATTAATCATTTGATTAGTGGATATTTATTTTTCCCTAAAGATGATATCTTATTTTAAGTTTGGAACTTTATATGCATTGATCAAAGGAAAGAACGATGCATATCTCAGATATCCCTTAGATCATGTGATTATTTATCTATTTTATGCATATAAATGCTTTTGAACTAGATACGTATATTTTAAGGGGAAGCAAACTAATTGCTTTGATTCATTTATACCCTTAATATAGTATACCTAGTTCATCATGGACCTATAGCCTTTTACTTTATTCTTATTGATTGTGTTCATGATATTTGGATTTATATTGGATTTTGAGAGAATATGATTTTTTTAAATTTTTCTTGGTTCTTTCATTTTCATGGAGTCACAAGTTATAATTTTCTGATACTATATTGATTTTCTTATCTTGATAATTATTGAGTTATTATTATATTTGGCTTTACTTATTGAGGTTATATCACAAAGTTCATGATTATCTATACTTAGATTGGTCATACTTTGTGAGGGAGCATTTAAGTCGACTGAATTTCTCCTTCTCAAGTATTTTATCTCGATTACCTTCATGTTTATCTAATGGATATTCATATATCATGCTAAGATAATTGAGCTCAAATGCATTAACTTGGGTAAATAGATGATTCTAGTATCTCTATTTTGATTTCTTTCTAATGATTATACTCTATATGGAAGTGATTCACTAATTTGTTTGGGCAAAGTGTGAATCATATTTTTTTGTGATCATTGATGAAAATTTTCTTATATTGTCTAGATATACTATTTTTGTATTTTTATTGGTATATACTAGATTTATGGATTTTAATTCCTAATGGATTATTTATGACCAATGATTTGATTTCTACTAATTGGTAAACTATTTATTGTTTTATTTCAGATTTTTTTTCAACCAACTATTTTGTGTTTTGACAAGTTTTTCTACTTTAGTTATATAATTTTCTAAACTTGTCATTACACTATTCTCCTAATTGTTGTTCATGAATTTTCTTTGCCTTCCTTCTACTATGATATATTTTCTTATGCTTGAGTTTATTTTATCTTTTATTATAGGGTAGCTTATTTTTAATCATGTCAACGAGGGGAAATAAGTTTAAGTTTACATGCATCTATCGTATCGATCTTAAACTTAACCAATTTTCCATAATCAAAAAGTGGGAGATTGTTAGCCCAATAATTATATTATATTTTTGAATATGGCTAATTGATTAAGTTTAACATAATGACGTCACTAATATTCATGTAATCACTATCATGTTGCTACTTAAACTTAGCATTGTCCTAACGTTCACTATATCAAATTGCTATGCTTGTATCATATTGCATCATATTTGTTTTGTTCGTCTAGTATGTACTTGAAGAGAAGTAGTAAGCATGATCAAACCAGGACATATGTAATAAAGAATTATTGATGGGCAAAAGACGGTATTATACAAGAAGATTTCTCTGAACCGCCATGCGACCTATCCAGGGCCTCGTGTCCGGGGTTCTGCTACCATCATGGAAAAATGCGCCTTCAAGTCTGCTCAAATACAAGAAGACAGGCATCATCAAAGGGCTATTGGTTTTGATATTTATTATTTATGTTTCCTTTTATTGAGTCTAGAAAATATGCAGGATTGATCGGATCGATACTGGCTTAGCTATTCTCAGTCCATAAAAATATAGCCTACCTATCCACAAATACCTATCCAAAAGTCTATATACCAAAATAGCCCAAAACCCAACCTATTTGTCCAAAATAGTTCTAGCAGAACTCTGCCCGAACTCGACTCGAGTTCGATCAGGGTGGTTTTAACCATTCCCTCTAAATCTACATCCAATATTCGAATGCGAGATTTCTACATCCGAACTCTGGCCGAATGCGGTAAACACTATAAATAGAGTTGAGATTGCAATTCAATTCACATATCCTATTTCATCTATTCTCTTCTCTATCTAAAGTTTTATGAGCTTTTTACTTTCATATCTAAGCTTTCACGACTCTTAGCCAAGACATTACAGTTTTTGTTTAATATAGAATTTGGTGTTGAAGAGTTGTATCGGAGGCTGTATTCAGAAAACATTTTAGTTTTCTAATTGCCTTCTGGAGTCGGTCGTGCGCTCATCACCAAGCATGGTGTTGTGAAGTCGGTCGTGCACTTGTCGCCAAGCACGGTGTTGTAAGAGTTGCAAGCACTCAGTTAAAGCTTGTGCCATAGTTGATTAACATCGAGCAAGAGTACTCGACACAGGACTAGTTCTCCCAGAGGGAGATCGGTATACATCGTTGTGTCATTGAGTTTGAATTCTTGACTCTTACTTTACCGTATTTTATTTACCGTCTTTTATCTGCCATCGTTTATAATTGCTTAATTTTTTAATTGGTGATTATTTTTGCTGCACACACACACACTCTATTCATCACCTCTAGTGGTGCTCAACGGTCCTACAGTAATGATAGGTTTTCGAATGGCAAAATCCAGGGTAAGGTATTCTTTTTCAACAGGAGTATATCTAACTTTAGCTCCATCAGTTGTCGACTGAGGTAGTTGATGGCCTGTTCGTAGACGGCATCATTGTTCTGGGCTAATAATACACCAAGAGAATAGTCCATGGCTCGGACGTAAAGTAGAATGTGTTTATCCATTACTGGGTCCACTAAGACTAGAGGGTTCGTGAGGTACTCTTTAATGTCCTTAAAGTCTCGTTGGCTTTCTTCGGACCAGATGTATGATACCCCTTCTTCATCAACTCGGTGAAGGGCTTACAACATCCTGAAAGATTAGAGATAAACGTTCAGATGTACGCTAAGCGCCCTTGAAGACCACGAAGTTCATGAGGGTTCTTTAGCGGTTGCATCTCGATGATAGCTTTTGTCTTCTTGGGATCAACGTGAATCCCCTTTGAAGTGATAATAAATCCCAGGAATTTGCTGCTGGATACCCCAGGAAAGACTTGGTCGGGTTCATCTTCAATTGATGTGCCCTCATCAGGTCAAACACAGTTCCTAAGTCATGTAGGTGATCACCGTAGATACGACTTTTTGCAGTGATGTCATCAATATAGCATTCGACTATCTTACACAAGTGTTTGTAGAATATGGTGCTCATACTCTCTGGTATGTAGCGCCTGTATTCTATAAACTGAAAGCCATCATGGTGTAACAAAATACGTCGATCGGTGTCCGGAACGGCGTGTGTTTCTCATCTTCTGGTGACATCTTGATTTGGTTATACCCTGAGTAGCTATCCATGAATGACGTATGCTCGAACCCATAGGTATTATCTACCATTACATCAGTGATTGGTAGTGAAAACTCATCTTTCGACATACGGTGTTCAGATCGTAGAAGTCTATACAGACTCGGACCTTTCTATTTTTTCTTGGCGACTGGGTCAATATTGGCTACCAATCTGGATTTTGTTCCTCACAGATGAAGCCACTTGCTATCAGCTTATCCACCTCTTTCTCAATGGCGTCTATAATATTGGGGCAAAATATCATTGTTGCTGCTTCACGGGCTTTGTATAGGGTAATATATTTTATTTGTGTACGTTGATGTTTGGATCTAGCCTTTGCATTTCTTAATAACTCTAGACGAAGACATCTATGTACTATCTCAAGAGCTCGATAAAAGATTCACGATCTTTCCCTTTTAAGCTTTTGCTAATAAAGATTGGCATAGGAGAAGAGTCATCTCCCAGATTGACTTGTACGTCCTCACCTTCGGTGGAAGGCTTCCGCTGTTCGAAGCATTTTTCCAATTTGGAATCAAGTTGTTGAGCCCAAGATTCAACTTCGAAAGGCTCGATGAATTGGTCATCATCTCCTTCGATATGGTCTATAGATGTCATATTCACTGATAATGTTTTCCGGAATGCTTTTCCGATGCTGACGTCGGAGTCGTAGGAAGAGTCTAAAGAATATGAATACGTTTCCCTGTTGGATTGTAAGTTTCGGTAGGCTTGGATAAGAAATACCCTAGACCATAACGGGTCTTGTGGTAATATTGATCAGATTCACCTTTGGGGACGTTGATCTTAGTTGGCAAGTGTCGACCCTTAAAATAGTTAAAGCCCATATTGTTGTTCAAGTCAACACCATCTTCTTGATGATACGTCGAGCTTGAGGAGTGTAGTAGTGAACTTGCACCATACGATTTCATGTTCTAACTTATGAGAGACGTGGGTTCGAGAGCATTCTATTCGACCGAATGTAATAGGCTTCTCTCCCTTCTTCCTGGCTGGCACTATGATATATGTGTCGTGTATTGGGTGGACTAGGCACAAAGAGTAAGTGGACACGACTTGTGTTTGTAGAGATAACCTTAGGGCATGCTTAAAGGAATATTCAGCGAAAGAAGCAAAGTACTCTGAAGACATCCCTTTATTGATAAAGTTGGACAAATCATCCTCCAGGATTATGTTGTCAAACCCAGGGAAGTGGGGTACGATCGTGTTTTTCAGATTGCCACCCCCAGTCTTTATGGTTGGCGAGGTTCAAGAGGGAATAGGCGGACTATATTTTTACTATATGAGGTTTGTCAGAGGAAATCTTCATTGTTGGCGGTCCTTTTAGCCGAACCACTAACGGATTGAGGAGTTTGTCGGTGTTTGACCTTCGATGCTGTAGGATGTTCCTTAACTTCACTTTGATAGGTCCTTCAGAGGAGATCAGCATTTCTGTCTCATCATCGGCATCCTCGCATGAGTCCCTTCGATGGTTTTTCGGGAATAGGCGAGATTCTGAATAGTTGACTTCAATCCCTTTGAAAGGATCAATGTTTACGAACTCATTCTTCACTACACCGTCACTATTGACATATTTGAAGCATTGGTATAGGGTGGAGGATACGATCATGTTCTCATGTATCCGCAGCCTCTGTCATGCCCCAGTTCCAAAATATATAGGGAACCCAAGGCATGAGCATGCCAGCTGTACGACTAGAATATGTATCCCAATTTAATAGAATTATCATATTTGTTGTACGATGTAAGGTACACTAACATATGCTAACTAATCTATATCTCAATCAACAATAAAGAATAAATTCAAGAATAAATAATATGTATCATGGTCTGGAGTCCATTAACATATATGTTTGATTAGACTCGAAGAACAATATGGGTCTATAAAGCTAAGCAAATAAGCAGAAAGTAAGTAAATATAAATACGGAAGATACTTAAACAGGGAATGGCAATACCAACAAGATCAACAAACTAACTCAGTACAATCATCGAACTTACTCAGCACAATCATCTACATGGAGAGATTACCAAGTCCTCATGGACTAGCAAGATACATAAAAATAATACTATAATAAACTGTAAATGAAATATGACAAGGCGTAATAATAATTCGGGTCATAACATGGTTTCGCATCCCATCATCGAAATAATGTATCAATCCTATAACCAAACGATGACAAGAAGTGATCCACCATTCTGTGACAAGACACTATCCCATGCCATAACACAAGCTGAACCTAACCATCTAGGTATAATGAAAGTCGAAAACTATACTGGAATGTATAAGTTGGTAGGAATAAAACATAGCATCCGCTAGAGGCTTTTGCATGAACTAGTACACATACGGATCATATGTGATGTGCAGTCGGGGCCACTGAGTGGATATATCCCCTAGCCATACTTTGCATCACTAGCATACCTCCCGACCGTATCTGCCTCATAAGCAGGGGCTGCTGTCGGATATATCCTCTAGTGACACACCAAAAATTGGGAAACCATGAACCCAATCTGGGTTACTGTAAGGCTGTGGGCTAGCTTATACATCCCAATTGTTTTCCCTGCCCATGTATCACATAAGTCATATCCATGGCTTGGCAATCCATATCTCTATGCAAGTCAC
Source organism: Iris pallida (assembly GCA_029216955.1). Taxonomy (NCBI): domain Eukaryota; kingdom Viridiplantae; phylum Streptophyta; class Magnoliopsida; order Asparagales; family Iridaceae; genus Iris; species Iris pallida. Next base: position 72,473,520 of record JANAVB010003400.1, read on the forward strand.
TATCTAGACTCCGCTAATCCATATATGAACTGACACACGAACCGTCCGATCGGTAGCAAGTAGAATACGTAGGTTCATGCAAACTCTATGATCCTCACTCTTGTGTCATGTATGAGATGTGTCAACTGGTCAAAGAATTTATAAAGCATAACTTCAATACATCGGGAATGTCAACTATCACGTATAGTCAACACATACACATGCACACAAACATTGATAGACATATCGATGGCACCCAAGTCATACTTGGACGCACTATACTAATGTAAAATACTAGCAAATATACAAATCGAGTACGAGTGCAAGATGGTAAGGTATCATGCCTGAAAGTTGCACGATGATTCGGCGACGTCTCGCAAGCAAAATCATCAATCCAAATAAAGTAGTAAAGGTGAAACTCCTGTAAACATCTCAGGATGCTGAAACAGATATTGTCAAAATTCCTAGAATAACCTAAATTGCTGGGTTAGGCAATCCATAAGTCCAATTCTGGACATAGGGACAAAATAGTAAGTTTGGGCCAAAATAGTATCCCCGTTGGACCCACTTTGCACCGAAAAGCGTGCTAAAATAAAAGATCTCTAAACCTAGAAAACTATATGTATACGAGACCAGAATAATAATACGAACACAACGGTATATCCAAAATTGGATTTCGACGAGCATATCACAAAATTGCTCGTCGAACTAAAACATAGGCCTAATTTGCATCAAAATGCTGTCGGGATCCAAGTTCTCGAAATTCGACAAACCGTAGGTCTATTATGGGCAGAACGACTTCACAAGATCAATGGTGGTGGCAGATTTGGAAACCGATATCCCGGGTTCAAAATTTGTATTTTTAAAATTATAAAACTAATTCGAACGGCCAAATTTGGCGTTGAATTCAACTAATCAAACGACATAATAATGGAATGAAATTTTTGTCACGTGAAGAGGGTATACCAGTTGTGTATATGAACATGTGGCTCAACAATCGGTGCTTCCATGAGGGAGAAATAAATTCGCAAAGTTGGCTACACGGATCTGTCCAAATTAAACTTGATTTAAACGGTCAACTTGGTGGCCGATTTTAATCTATCAAACGATCGAATTAACGGTTGAAAATTTAATTGAGCGAAGGGGTATATACCAAGATTGAGATGAAAGAATTGAATTGATGATCCAACTTTCAGATTGTCTAAAAATGCGTCCAAAGTCACTATCCCAAAACTCAATTTTGACTTCGAATTCGTGCGTGTCACAACGAATTTGTCACGAAACGCACGACTCGAATATGTATCATGTCGGGGATGATAGGGACGTAGCAGGGGGTTTGCCGGTGATCATAGGGCCAGGGGTCGTACGGCTTACGATAGTGTTTGGTACTGTCGCTGCGATTTCATGCACAGCACCTATATTGGTGTGTACGTACATGTTGCGCGGTTGGTCGCGCCAAGCGGATAGCGGTTAGTCCATTATGGTGGTGGCTCGTCGATGCCGGGGGGCCCACCGTCATACTAAGGAGGTGATGTACAGTCACGTGCGGGTTGCTTTGTTGGTGCTACTTGGCCGGCATAAGGAGGGGTTGGATGAGCGGGAGCATGGTCTACCTGTCGGATGTCGACACCGACAACGCCTTTTTCTAAGGGCTTGGTCATAGTTATGTGTGTAATATAGACCAGTCCTCGTTGCTTCCACCCTCTTTTTATTGGGCGTAGAAGGGGTCATATTACAAGATTTGACCTTTTTTCTATTGATCTTACTGGCATGACGTAGAACAGACCAGGTCAAATCATCCGTAAGGTCCATGCGTACCAATATGACCTCTTATTGAGGTATTTTGATAGGTACTAACCATGATGTTCGAGCAGTTGGGAGGTTAACGACCTCTATAGTTATTTTTGGGATCGGATGACCCTATCATCTGCCTTTGTTGGCAAAAATTATAGAATTGGAGGGTCACCATATTGACAGAAACCACCTTCTCTTCAAAGTCCAATAAGAAGACGTTGGCATCGACCTGCCTCTGTATGTAGTTTTTATGATGTAGCAATCCTGAGTCGTACGGTGGACCTACCAATGATAATGATAATACTTGGGATCATCCACCTTGTCTACCTCATCAGGACGCCTAGGAGGAGAAGTTGCATCTTTTTGTCGTCGGGAAGCACATTGAGTAGCTGTAGTGCGGTCTTATGTTTGAAAGAACAATTTTTCTTTTGTATTGGGGGTCTCTCAGGTTTCTGAGCAGGAGATGTACCCTGACTGAGGCTTGCAGTCATAACATGCTTTGCTTTGGACTCCCGATCATTGTTGTTGGAAGTCCGAGCAGACCTTCTGCCCTTCTCATTCGGGAAGCTCATTCCTAGTAAATGGGCCTCCTTAGCTTTCTTTTCCACTTCCTCGGCATTATAATAAAAGTAGTCCAGTCTGTGGGACCAGACAACCCCGTCCAAAGTTGTCATTGGAGTCAAGCCTTTTCGATAGGTATCCATCATGGGTGATTCAGGAACACCAGGTGGTAATCTTAGTACAGCTTGTCAAAACCGTTCTATGTAGATCCAGGCAGACTTTCTATCATTTTGAGTGGTGACCAATAAAGTAGACATTGTCATGTCTATTCCTGGCTCATAAAATCGAAATAGGAACAGATGCTAAAGGTCATCGAAGGTTGATACACAGTTGTCCGGGAAACTATAAAACCATTTGTAGGCGACTCTTAAGGTACCGACAAACAGATTTGAGGAGAGCCTTATCTTTTGGCACCTGTCATAGTGCTGAAATGATTCAGATGTTGACGGGAATTCTTTCCCGTCAAATGGAGTGATGGTCACAGGTTTGAACTTAGGAGGATAGACCACCTTATTCCATTCAACTGGAAAAAGGTTGCCTAAACACTAGCTTCTGCCGAGATTCTTGTTTGTCTTTGGCATCGACACTAGCTTAGAGATCTCGGATGGCTTCGAAAACTTCTTTCGATACTGCTTGCGTAGATGCTTGCGACAAGGTATGATTTCTGGCTGCAGGCGGTAGCACTATATAACGAATTATAGTTGGATGATTGGGGGCATCAGATTCCCTATTGTTTCCCGTTCAGGAGCTTGAACTTGCAGTTGTGACGAAGTTTGGGCCGCTTTTATCTCGACGACAGTCTTTGTTAGGAATGCAAGACTGGCATTCATAGTTTGTATTATTTCTTCGAGCATTTTGAAGCGTCGGGTGTCGTGAGATCTTTGTCCATCACTTGCCATATGTGATGGCATAATACGAGTACGAGCTGATCGATCACTTTTCATCCCTGACTCCCACGCTTCACTATCGATATTGTATGCAATCATTTAGGAGTAATCATAGAAATTGTTGTTTCTATCATCCTCTGTCCCTGAGGCTTCAGAAGCATGTTGGGATGGGTGCCCACGGCATTCTTTCCTTCGGTTCTGTAGGAATTAATGTCCCTTTGGAACGTAGGGTTGTGATGCAGTACCGGAGATTGGCTACCCCCTGCATTTTGGATGTACTGAGGACTCGTACCCCCAATTAGGACAATAGTAGGTATGGTGCACTGGCTACCCCCAGTTCTTAAGGCTTCGAATAATAGTTTGTATTTCAAACGTGTCCTCTGGAACACCCCGGTGTTGGCCATATCCAACTTGCTGCTCTTGAATCGGTTTTTCGGCGTGCTGATCGAAGGATGAGATTTCGTTTCGTCCATAGAAAACTCCTTACAACATGGCACAATAAAAAGAGGCTCATTCTTATTGTCTGACCGTACTCGTTCGTCGAGACACTGCCTGTCGGATGCGGTGGACTGTAACCATTGGAACACATACTATGTTTTTAGGACTGATGCGAACTTTGCTCAGCAGTTAATAACGATACTAGCACACGTATGCCCCACAGAGGGTGTTTCGTGTGTAGTATCCGCTGTTGTTCATTTCACTTAACGCTTGTGATTAATCACGTGATACAAATCATGAGAAGGTTCACTTTTATGCCTACTTTGAGCCTCTAGATTGACTGAGTGTTGTGGCATATAAATGGATGTTATTCCGAGCCCTTTTCATGTGCATGCTGTGCATTTGGACAATTGAAAGATTTTGGAAGCTGGTCTAGCACAGAGGCACACTGGGGAGACCGGTAGAGCTTCCCATCAGTCATGCATCACGATGAGCAGCGCACACATCTCACCATTTTCTGGAATGATAGAGGTAGCGTGTGTTGTGCGTGCGCCTTCGCGCATTCATCTTAGACTTGCAACGTGTAGTGCCCTGCCTTGGTTTCCCTCACGCCAAACAATTCAAGGCCTTGAGTGTGCCTTGGTTTGTGTCGTTCCTACGCCCAGTGGTAGGCGTGGGCTTCCATCGCACATTGATATTCTCAAAGTCATTTGCCTGACAAAGGGGTAGGAGGTGAAGCCGTCGGCGCACCAGATGAATGTTGGATCGACGCGTGCTGCTCCTCTTCAGTAGGTTCTTGGTAAGTTATGCGAGCTTTTGGACACCCATTCCTTCTTTATTTTCTTAGGCTGTGACAACCTAGGAGAAGGGCCTACACTATTCCCATAGACCATTTTCTTAAATATGGATTGGTCGAATTTGACGACCAATATTTTTGCAGTAGTTTCGAGCCTGGTCGTATCAGATTGTATCATACTCTTCTCGTTGGAATAGAAGGACATCCCCAACAGAGTCACCATCTTGTTCGCCACTGTTTCTTGATGCCGTGAAAGAGCATTGAAGGTTGTGAATGAGAATGTAATTCAGACTTCCAATTATACTTTGTTTTTTATCTGGGTTGTGATGATAGAGGGTTGCTACGTTATTCTGTTGACGATCTGACTGAGAGAGAGGGTTGCTGGGCTTAACTTTATGGTCTAAAGGAAGCAGCAATAACTCTCTCTGGAAAGATTGGAAACTTTTTGAGGAAAATATAGGAACTAGAGGGAATCAAGAGCTTCAAATAGAGAAGGACTCTTCCTATTTATAATAGAGGGGAAGGGTAATCCAATGAGAGGTAGGCGCACGTTCCATCAGATTGCTACGTAGCATTCCTAAACAGGAGTCAGTTACAGCAAGGCATGCACTTCACTGGTGAGAAGCCTTAGCTGACTGCCATGTAGTAGATTAGGTATTTTATTGTTGGAGGAAATCTCGAAATGCTAAAAACTCGTTGTGGCATGACTAGGTCTTTGACATGTGTCATGCGCCTAACTCTCTACACGCCTAGGAATCACCATCCTAGGTGGCATGTTTATTATTAAGGAGAATTGTAGGCACGGGGCAGAGGCACACGCGCATGAAGAAAGGGCTCAAGGTGACACACGCCTGAACTTGACTAGGCAACACGTTCCTGGGGAGACTTAGGGTGACACATGCCTGACGTATCTATTTTTTAGAAGAATGAACTTTAGCTTTTATGTTCATTATCTGCACAAAAATCAAAGCGTCGGATAGAGGTCTCGAGAAGACCATACTCATTAAATGCAACCTCGAGGGGAGTAACAGACAAGTGTAGGTAGGGGCACGATGAGTCGTGCGCACCCATAGAAGTGAGGCACATGATGAGATGGGGCATATCCCCTAGCAGGGCGTAGATAGCCAAAGTAAATATGACTTTGGTTTTTGTCACGACCCGCACCCTGAAATTGGGCATGAATCGTGCGCACTACCAGCCTACGTCGCAGTGTCGATGGTAGAATGCTGTATAGTCATTATATGATGAACAACCCACTAAATTATATTTAACTCCACTTCGGAGAACAATACTCAATCAAAGCTCTAAGATAGAAGGAATAATGAAAAGATATATAAAGTCACAAAACCATAAAATAGATAAAATCTCGAAGATAAGTAATCTCCAAAACTACATGTCTAAAAATGTCAAATATCCAATATCCACTAAACCCGAAGACAAATTCGGCCTCAAACTAAACCTAATTCTATTTGAACATTCACACTGGGTCAGATGCTACAAAATCCTCTTAAAAAGCAAGGACGACCTTAGCCCCATCTCCCATATATAGACCATACCGATTAGGGCACCCGTCCTCTTCATAATCACCTAAAATGTTTACCTTGTCAGGATGGAACGAGTACAATTTATTGAATGCAGTTTCAAGTATATGTTAACGAATATAAGACAATAGTTAGTCATAAAATATAAGAAGAGAATATCGAAGTAATCAGAACACGAAACATAAGGAAATGTAAATAAGAAAATAGATGACAATATGTAACAGAAAGATAAGCTATCTATGTGATTTGAAGTAACTTTTTTATGTGATCAGTCAGGGATAGTTACACCACAGGCTACTTTATTTATTAATGTCTACAGAGCAGAAAATAAAATATGGTCTATGGTCTGATCACATATCTTTTTAGTACTTCCCCTTCCCGACACAATATATGAGAAGGAATATGACATGTAAAGTAAATATGGAGTGCCATCGTGAAATGAGCATGTCAGGAATCAAGTATTATATAATGAACAGTATATATAGGAATTAATAATATGAAAATAAACAATAAATGTACTCGCCTGGAGTCCTGAGCTGGTGAAACGGGTTAGGTACCAAGTCCGAGTCCAAGGGACCTATTCTATGAATTATACTGTCAATAATTAATTGAAATCAAATTCAATTGTCTACTTTGTTATTAGTTTCAAGACAAGGATCATAAACCAATGGGTAGTTTGTTCTTAGTCCTCTAATACCTATTAGGTATCTCATCATATATATATATATAATATATATATTTTATATATATATATATAATATATATATATATATATATTAGGAACCCGCACTTGACACTAGATACCTACCAAATGCTTCTATGTATCACAGATACCTACATTACTCACTTGACACTAGTATGCACGTCTTTATCTAGCATGAACATCTAAAGCACACATAAATGCCCCAACTTATGCATCCTCACTCTTCCAATCGTTAACCTAGATTTACTTGATGTCAATTGAAGTTCTTATATGTACTCCCTACTCTAAGCATTCCCTCATGACAACTGTCTCTATTCCTATATTTGTAAATCTCTATTCCTATATTTGTAGGATACACCAGGTACCCGGGTCAAGCACAAGGACCAGCATGATACCCTAGGTACCCTTGTATCCAATGACCTATTTATGACATACAACCAAATCCTTGTTCAGACTTTATTATCTGCATTTTACCTTTAGATGTTTGGCAAAGCATCCTACTGCTACAATAATCCACCTATCATAACTGATACTCAAGAAGATTTTTCCCTTCCCATGCCCGTACTATATTGTTCTGTACCCTCTTGTAGCAGCTATTGCTGCAGCACTTTAAGGCCTTATACATGTATCCATAGCTCTAAATCTAACTTGTGCATACCATGCCCTCTACTTGCTATGATATCCTTACTGTACTTTGTACACACTTGTTTCTTCCAATTCTCTACACGTTAGCCCATAACCAAGGACTGATACCTTCTAATTAACTCCCTATTGTTATCATAAGAATACCTGTGTACCAATCAGATACCCCCACTCATATCCTATCTCTCATTGATGCACATAGATTTATCCAAATCCTAAGTTACCTATGCATGCACACCCAGGCTCATTACTCCCTCCCAACTATGATGTCTACTTTGACTTTATCTACTTTATGTTGCCTTACCAACTGCTGTAAATTGGTCTGTGACTAATACTCAAATCTGGAACCCAATAGTGGTCTTATGTATACTAAAACTGCTTCCACTATGCACTTTTTCGCATCCTATATGTACACCTACATGTTCACCTAATCGACTGCTCATATACTGATCCTATAGTAGTTACCTATATCTGCTTCATCCCCTATGGAAAGAAATCCCTATGCTCAGGTATTCCTATGGCTCCTCAAGTATTAATACCGTTCCCCTATTCCTTTGGACCACTGATACGCCCACAGATTACCTATAGAAGGTCTGCAACTATCTTGCTAATCCCAAACTACTGCAGTTCCTACCCTATGACTGTACCTACTCAACTCGGCAGACCCCTACTGGTCATGTAGTACTACCAACCATCCGACCGCTCCATTGATACCCAAACCCCTCAAAATTTCATAATATGTATACATAGATCTCACCTAAGGTAATAAGCTACTAGAATTTGGGCAACTAATTACCATTACTACAGTCCGTTTACTGATATCGTAATATATACTCGATACTCGAAAGGACCCAAAGATACATACCACTCTACACTTAGGAATCTGTAGCCTTCTGCTACCTATAAGGCTCATCGCCTATCCTTGCTCTGTTACCCCCATACCCGAAACACAGAGGAGACCCCATTACCGATACCTTAATCATGAACCAAGGTCGGATACCCTACGGATACCTGCCTGCCGTCTGCACAGGCATGACAACATGTAATCCCGTGCCCCTTAATACCTTTTTTATACAGGTTGCACACAAGATGCCCAACCCCTATGTGCGCAAATACTTAGCAACCGCTATCTTTCTAGGCAATTCAGCAACACCCGAAAGACTACCGCTCTATGTATGTATGTATATATATTTTTTACTTAGCAATTGCTATCTTTCTAGGCAATTCACCAACACCCGAAAGATTACCGCTCTATGTATGTATGTATGTATGTATATATATATATATATTATATATATATATACATACATATATATACATACATACATATATATATATATAATATATTCCAGCGCTCGTCTCCCCTGAGTGAGCGCCGCACCTATTATGAACCCTAATTCCACCGACTCCGGCTTGGCCTCTGGCCGGGCCGGCGTCCAACCATACGAACGGATCACTTGACCTTCGTGTTTCTGCTTTGAGGGTTTATGACATCGAAATCCTTTGCAGAGGTGGTTGGAGCTGCTCCGGCGCCTCAGTCGATCGCTATTTGAACTCCTTCTTTCTCTAAGGGGGGTCATGTGGTCTCCTTCACGGAGGATGACGAACAGATCCTGATTCAGCCATTCAAATACGCTTTGATTGGGAAATTTTCGCATGCCAAGCCATCCATCGACGTGATTTAGAAATCCTTTTTGGGATTTCAGTTCGCCAGAGAGGAGAAGGTTGGTGTGATTGACCCTAAGCATATTGTCATCCGTCCGGCTCTTGAGGCTGACTTTTTACATCTCAGGGCATGAGAGATTTGGTATGTTTCTAAGGCTCCTATACACATTTTTTGTTGGTCCAAAGACTTCTGTGCTGCTCAAGAATCACCTTTGGCTCCTACGTGGGTCTCTCTCCCTGGCCTTCCCTACCAGCTCTTTGCCAAGAATGCTTTATTCTCTATAGTATTGGGCATTGGTACTCCTCTCAAACTTGCAGGGCTACGGAAGAATTCTTTCGTCCTAGTACAGCAAAGGTCTTCATAGAGGTTGACGCGAGTAAACCTCTTCCTCCTATGGTGCGTATTAATTTGCCAAATGGCAGGTCTATCTCCCAAAAAAGAGTATGAGAATATTCCGAAGTTATGTTCTTCCTGTAAGCATCAAGGACATACAAGGTACTCATGCAAAGTACAAGCAGCCAATAAAGTAAATCCTCCTCAGCTCAAACACAAGGAAGTCAGGATTAAACCGGTCATTAATAACCCTTCATTGGAGAACTTTACTGCTGAACAAGGGGAAACATCCAATTATGCAGAGGGTGTTAATAACTCTGCCATTAGTGACCAACCGCCAGAAGCTAATCACCTAGCCATCTCAGCGGGGGGTGAGCCTACCACTGAGAACCCGCCTCCCGAGAATCAAATCATTCCCGCAGCCATTACTCAACACGTCAACTCCCTTAAACCGTTATCTCATACGTCAAACCCTTCCTCATCAAGGTCGGCGCCAAACCCGGCTCACCCACCTATCCCTGCAGTGGACCTCTCGAAGAAGGGAAACTACGCTCCTGGGCAGATACAGTTGATGCTGCAGAACTCCAACAAAGCCAGGAGGATTTGGATGTCGTAAAGCTGCCCTCTGAAGCAGCCGGGGACCCTGCTGCAGAAGTGACGGCTGTTGACCCTTGTGTTGACCCTAAGCCAGATCAACCAACACAAACGGCTGCCGATGATGACAGACCTCCTCGTCCTCCAGTTATCCCTGGGACCGAGAAGAAAAAGAAAGTCGCTCCACCAGCCGTCCCTTGTCTTCTCCGATCCGTAGCTAAGCTCACACACACTCCTCCCCCATCCTCCTCTAATGATTAAAATCCTTTGTTGGAATATTAAGGGTATTGCTAACCCGATGGCTTTCAAAAGGCTCAAGTCTTTATGTAGAACTAACAAAGTTCCTATAGTAGTGATCTTAGAACCTAAAGTTCAAGTTGATAAGCTCCTTACATATCAATTCAAACTGGGCTTTCATTGCTTCGTCTCTAACCAAAGAGGAAATATTTGGATTATGGCTAGATATGATACTGACTTGTCGGTGGTAGACTCATTTGAAAAATGTCTTACTGTTACTCTCTCATCCCCCTAATACCTTCCGTAGCTGTTTTATCCACAGTACATGGGAGTAATACTAAGGAAGGCAGACGTCTTCTGTGGGATCAGCTACTTATGGTGCGTGCTAGATGGAGCCTTCCTTGGCTTGTCACTGGAGATTTTAATGCAATAACTTGTCAGGAGGAAAAGTTTGGTGGCCTCCCTCCTTACGTTGTATCCATGAAGGAATTTTTTTGAATTTCAAATTGCTTCTGGTCTTTCTGAGGTTCCTTATACGGGCAACTGCTTTACTTGGGTCAACAGGCAATGTGGGTCTCCCAAGCAAGGCTTTCGGCTGGATAGGGTCTTGCTCGACTCTAAATGGCTAGAATGGGCTCCTCTATCGGCTTTATCCCATCTGAAAATCGGAGTCTGATCACGCACCTGTTTTACTGTCTTTAGAAAGTGAGAATCCTAACTCCCCTCGTCCTTTTCGCTTTTTGTATTTTTCGAAGGACCACGATACATTTCTTCAAGTAGTGGAGTCGGCATAGAGTTTTGTTTATCATGTTAATAGTCTGGTACGGGCTGGTCTTTGACTTACGGCTACCAGGAAGGCTTTATCCACTTGGAGTACAGCTACTTTTGGAGATATCTTCCAGGAAGTGAAGAAGGCCGAGGATGCAGTGACTGCTTTGGAATCTGCTTGTGATACGGATCCTTCTCTACGCCCGCAATGGCTACTTGCTAGGGCTCATTTGAAGCAAAGACTGAGAATTAAAGATGCTTATTGGAAATAAAAAGCACGAGTCAAATGGGACGAAGAGGGTGATAGGAATACAAAGTTCTATCACTCGTGTGTCTCCTCCAAACGTAATCGACTGCATATTCATCACCTATAATCTACTGACGGGTGCACACTATCATCTCTACAGGATATACAACAGGAAGCAAATGTTTTCTATAGTAAGGTATTCACTCCCCCTCAAATAGTTATAGATGATGATTACCTTGCTCATATTTCTAGCTTTATCTCCCATGAAGAGAATGATGGATCGATTGTTAACCATCTATGGATGAGCTATTCTCTACTGTTAAAGCATGGACTATAGTAGTGCTTCGAAAGATGATGGTTTTTTGGGCACCTTCTTCTTAGCCAGTTTACAGATCATAGGTTATGATATCCTGGAAGCGGTTTGCTTGTTTATGGACGGATTTGCTCTACCGAGGTCTTTCACAAGTACGAATTTGCATCCAATCCCTAAACACAAGCACCCCAAAGCTCTAAATGATTACAAACCTATCAGTTTGTGTAATTTTGTTAACAAAATCATTTCTAAGCTACTGGCTAGGAGGTTGACTGATATTCTCCCTTGTATTATTTCTCAAGAACAAAGTGGTTTTCTTAAGGATCGAGAAATTAGGATAATATTATATTGGCGAGGAGATGATCTCGGTGTTGGATCACAAACATTGGGGAGGAAATATGGCGATTAAACTTGACATGAGCAAGGCCTATGATCGGGTCAGTTGGGCATTCCTTCTTCGGGTTATGAAGCAAGTTGGGTTCTATAATGAATGGTGTACTATGATTCTTCATCTTGTAGATAACATCTGGTTTTCTACTCTAATCAATGGAAGAGCTTCGGGGTTCTTTTACGGCCAGTATGGTATCCGACAAGGGGATCCGATCTCACTAGCGCTCTTCATTATAGCTGTCGAAGCATTGAGTAGAAGTCTTATTGACCTCAACAGTTCTACATGCTTCTCTGGTTACTACTCGCCTAGAGGTTGCCCAAGAATCTCTCATCTTGTATATGCGGATGACGTTCTAATATCTTCGGGTGCGGACAAATGCTCCATTCATCTGCTTATGAAGGTTATTCACTCCTATGAATCTAATTCGGGACAACGGGTTAATGCTTCCAAATCTGCCATGGTGATATCAGAGAAAGTGTCGTTCCAAAAAGCTAAGGAGATCCAACATATTACGGTCTTCCAGATGCCACAAGGCTCTCTTGTCTATCTGGGATGCCCTATATCGGTTGGAAGAAGGAACACAGGTATGTATGAAGAGTTAATCGGTAAAATTCGTGCTCGTATATCAGGCTGGAACAACAAATTCTGTCTTATGGAGACCCGACTTGTTCTCATTAAGTCTATTCTTACATCTATTCCGGTTCACCGTCGATGATGACAGACTTCCTCGTCCCCCAGTTATCCCTGGGACCCAGAAGAAAAAGAAAGTCGCTCCACCAGCCGTCCCTCATCTCCTTCGATCCGCAGCTAAGCTCACACACACTCCTCCCCCATCCTCCTCTAATGATTAAAATCCTTTGTTGGAATATTAGGGGTATTGCTAACCCAATTGCTTTCAAAAGGCTCAAGTCTTTATGTAGAACAAACAAAGTTCCTATAGTAGTGATCTTAGAACCTAAAGTTCAAGTTGATAAGCTCCTTACATATCAACTCAAACTGGGCTTTCAGTGCTTCGTCTCTAACCAAAGAGGAAATATTTGGATTATGGCTAGATATGATACTGACTTGTCGGTGGTAGACTCATTTGAGCAATGTCTTACTGTTACTCTCTCAACCCCCTAATACCTTCTATAGCTGTTTTATCTGCAGTACATGGGAGTAATACTAAGGAAGAATGTCTTCTGTGGGATCAGCTACTTATGGTGCGTGCTAGATGGAGCCTTCCTTGGCTTGTCACTGGAGATTTTAATGTAATAACTTGTCAAGAGGAAAAGTTTGGTGGCCTCCCTCCTTGCGTTGTATCCATGAAGGAATTTTTAGAATTTCAAATTGCTTTGGTCATTCTGAGGTTCCTTATACGGGCAACTACTTTACTTGGGTCGACAGGCAATATGGGTCTTCCAAGCAAGGCTCTCGGCTGGATAGGGTCTTGCTCGTCTCTAAATGGATAGAATGGGCTACTCTATCGGCTTCATCCTATCTGAACATATCAGAGTCTGATCATGCACCTGTTTTACTATCTTTAGAAAGAGAGAAGCCTAACTCCCCTCGTCCTTTCCGTTTTCTGCATTTTTGGAAGGACCACGATTCATTCCTTCATGTAGTAGAGTCGACATGGAGTTCTGTTGATCATGTTAATAGTCTGGTGTGAGTTGGTCTTCGACTTGTGGCTACCAGGAAGGCTTTATCCTCTTGGAGTTGAGCTACTTTTGGAGATATCTTCCAAGAAGTGAAGAAGGCCGAGGATACAGTGACTGCTTTGGAAGCTGCTTGTAATGCGAATCCTTCTCTATGCCCACAATGGCTACTTGCTAGGGCTCATTTGAAGCAAAGATTGAGAATTGAAGATGCTTATTAGAAACAAAACGCTCGAGTCAAATGGGACGAAGAGAGTGATAGGAATACAAAGTTCTATCACTCGTGTGTCTCCTCCAAACGTAATCGACTGCATATTCATCACCTACAATCTACTGACGGACGTACACTATCATCTCTATAGGATATACAACAGAAAGAAAATGATTTCTATAGTAAGGTATTCACTCCCCCTCATATTTATAGATGATGATTACCTTGCTCATATTCCTAGCATTATCTCCCAAGAAGACAATGATGAATTGATTGCTAAACCATCTATGGATGAGCTATTCTCTACGGTTAAAAGCATGACCATAGTAGTGCTTCTGGCCCTGATGGTTTTTCGGGCTCCTTCTTCTTAGCCAGTTGGCAGATCATAGGTAATGATATCCTGGAAGCGGTTTGCTTGTTTATGGACGGATTTGCTCTGCCGAGGTCTTTCACAAGTACGTATTTGCTTCCAATCCCTAAACACAAGCACCCCAAAGCTCTAAATGATTACAGACCTATCAGTTTATGTAATTTTGTTAGCAAAATCATTTCTAAGCTACTGGCTAGGAGGTTGATTGATATTCTCCCTCGTATTATTTCTTAAGAACAAAGTAGTTTTGTTAAGGGTCGGAAATCGTGGATAATATTATATTGGCGTAGGAGGTGATCTCGGTGCTGGATCACAAACATTAGGGAGGAAATATGGCGATTAAACTTGACATGAGCAAGGCCTATGATCGGGTCTGTTGGGCATTCCTTCTTCGGGTTATAAGAAATTCGGCTTCTGTAATAATGGTGTACTATGATTCTTCATCTTGTAGATAACATCTGGTTTTCTACTCTAATCAATGGAAGAGCTTCGGGGCTTTTTTACGGCCAGTGTGGCATCCGGCAAGGGGATCCGATCTCACCAGCGCTCTTTATTATAGCTGCCGAAGCATTGAGTAGAAGTCTTATTGACCTCAACAGTTCTACATGTTTCTCTGGTTACTACTCGCCTAGAGGTTGCCCAAGAATCTCTCATCTTGCATATGCGGATGACGTTCTAATATTCTCGGGTGCAGACAAATGCTCCATTCATCTGCTTATGAAGGTTATTCACTCCTATGAATCTAATTCGGGACAACGGGTTAATGCTTCCAAATCTGCCATGGTGATATCAGAGAAAGTGTCGTTCCAAAAAGCTGAGGAGATCCAACATATTACGGGCTTCCAGCTGCAACAAGGCTCTCTTGTCTATCTAGGATGCCCTATATCGGTTGGAAAAAGGAACACATGTATGTATGAATAGTTAATCGGTAAAATTCGTGCTCGTATATCAGGCTGGAACAACAAAATTCTGTCATATGGAGGCCGACTTGTTCTCATCAAGTCTATTCTTACATCATTCCGGTTCACTGCCTATCGGCGAGTAACCCCCCTCTTACTGTTTTGAATCGGATTGAAAGCATGTTTGATAGTTTTCTTTGGGGATCTAAGGAAGGAATGCCTAAACGGTCTTGGCTTCGATGAGATCGTGTGGCGAGGACTATCTCTGAGGGAGGCCTTGGTGTTCATCGACTGGGTTATGTTATGGATGCCATGACAGTAAAGCTATGGTGGAAGCTCAGATCGACTAACTCATTATGGGCAATGTTTAAGAAAGCGAAGTACTGTTCTCCCTCTTATCCTTCTGATGTGGAGCTTACCTCAGCTGCATCCTATGTCTGGAAATGGCTCATCCGAGGCAGACATCTTGGTGATAACGAGCCTGGTCAATTTACTTGGACTCAACATCTTTCAGATAAATTCACTCTTGCCTCCACCTGGAATCAAATACGAGCTCAATTCCCTCAGCGTGTCTACTTCAAAACTATATGGAACAAATGTATGCCTATTAAATGGTCCATCTTGCTTTGGAGAATCATCCTCAATAAGCTGCCTACAGATGACAATATCACTAAATTTGGCTTCTCTTTGGCTTCAGCTTGCCATTGTTGTTTGAATCGGGAAACCGAGTCGATCATTCATGTCTTCAGTGAAGGAGAGTTGGCTTCCTCGGTGTAGCAGTACTTTCAAATGGTGACTGGAGTTCGGACAACTAGAGTTGATATGTTACAGAGACTACAGAGCTGGTAGACGGAGACAGAAGCATGTCAAGCAAATTGTGGTTGGTGCTATTTGCTGGGTGCTATGGAAAAACCGAAATAAATAGAGATATGAAGCATATACTTTCTCTTTGGTGTAACTCATTACTGAAGATCGTCGACAAGTGAAGAAGGCGATGACTCGGTGCTCTCATGTTGAGATTCCAGTTCTTTAAAATCTTGTACTGTCTTTGTTTTGATTATATTGGAATAAAGGTTTTCTTTAATATATATATTATATATTATATATATATATATATATTATATATTATATATATAAAATTTAAACTGGCACCTACTAGTACGCCTACCTTGATTCACCCATACCCATCATACATGAATATCTTTATTAACATACCTACCATCGAAATGGCGTAATCTAGGTAATTTCTAACACATCTACAATAAATACCAACCTATTATGAAACTATAAGCCTTTAGAGTCACTAATGCAAATACCTGGTGATCCATAACTCTCCTACTACGAACAGAATTTATACATGAGTAAAAGATTATCTCTTTGAGTTGAACACAAGGTTCGATTGTTCCCTCATCTCCTCGGTTGACCTTGAGATGGAAGGAGATAGAGAGATTATTAGGGTTGTGCGTGGGAAGGGATCGGTTGCTAGTGTATATATATGTGTGTGTGTGTGTGTGTGTGTGTGTGTGTGTGTGTGTGTGTGTGTGTGTGTGTGTGTTGAAATCCTATGGAAAGGATAGGTTGAAATCTGCTTGAAATCAAATTATAGGTGTTTTCAATCCTAGAGGGAAGGGTCGATTCCCTGTTTAAATAGGGTTCAAATTATTTATACACTACAAAAAATAGCTTTTATTTAAGGTTTATTTTTTGACGGCCATGCTAAACCGTCAAATAAAGACATTATCTTGACGGTTTTAGACATATGTCTAGAAAATACTCTTTTTGTTATATAATAAAATTTGAGCATATTACTTACGATTTTTTATGAGCCCATCAAGAAAAACCATTTAACTTATTGACGGTTTGGTTATAATCGTCAAGTAATGCAGTTATAAAAAATCTTGCGCACATTGCAGCTGTCATTTTAGTAGTTTTTAAAAAAGTTTATTTAATTATAGGATATATATTGATGGTTGATGAGGATCCCTCTATTTAACAAAATCGCTTTTCTCCTTCTTCAGAAAAAAAACTCTCGATTGACTCTCTCGAAACCTATCATCTCCTTCCTCTCCCTCCGAGAAACCCTCTCCCTCTTCGCCCCCCGAAACACCTCTCCTCCTTCATCCATGGCATTCCTTTCCCAGCCTACCTCCTCCTATTTCTACTCCAGAGATCCTCCCAAACCGCAACCCTAATCCTAATCCTCCACTTTGAGAACCACCCTTTCGCTGCTCCTCCGCCACCATCACCACCCTATGTTACAGTACTCGAGGAAAGGGGTTATCCGTTCATCACAAGGGGATCTCCCACACGGAGAAGATAAATCAGTGGTGAGTTTTCCAAACTCCCTTCTTTTTGTTTTGATCTTCCATTGAAGACCGCCTCTTCCCTGCCATCAACCATCTCCTGTGCTAGATCAATATCTTCACCGGGTGCCTCGTCACCTTTAGGCTCAAGAAGCCACATAAGAAAAAAACCCTTTTATAAAGCTTCCAATCTTCATCGACGACCGGAGCCAACAACATCACGAGCACCAGAGCCGCCGCAGTCGCAACAGGAATATTGATAACAAGTAAGTTATTATTCCAATATTTTGCCCAACTTCTCTCCACCTGCCTACAATTTTATTTCTGATTTCATAAATTTTTATATTGGATTGGTGAAATTAGGAAGATAGGTTATTATTATTATTTTGCTCCAAATCCTCACTACATGGTATTATTTTTCCAAAAGCCCCAAAAATCCATTTCAAAACGTCCAAAATTGAACTCTCTACATGTTATTATTTTTCCAAAAGCCCCAAAAATCTATTTTAGAACATCCAAAATTGAACTTGTAGAGTGTTCTGAACAGGATTATTTGGCTGAGTAATTTGGTGCCTAGTCCGATTAAGCTGGCATTTATCAAAATTATAAGTGATCATGAATGACAATTAATTTCTCGCAATTAAGACTATTATAAATTGCTTTTAAAACTTTTAATCAGAGGTTGTAGTTATGTTACAAGGTGATATTTGCAAAATTACTTCATATTTTTATCCAAGCCTCCAAGGCCGCTTTACCTATGTGGATATTCATGAGTGTTTGGTCGCTTTGTTCTGTAATACCAAGTTATTTTTTCTTTATATAATTTCGTGTTGTTAAGTAGATGATATTATTTAAGGAAAGAAAAAATGCACAAAACAAAGGCCAACATCTTTTCTTGAGGAGATTACATGTGCTCTTAGGATTTGTTGGAATCATGTTTGTCTATTGTTATTAGAAATTGTTCAATGTTGCATTTTATTATTATTATTATTATGAACAACTGTGTACATCAATTTTACTTCTTGTATGACTGCGGTGTACTCTACGAACCATCTAGGCCATGTGGATCTTGGAATTTCGTTGTTAGGATCCGAGTAGCTAGCAGACTGTAATAGTTCAGAGTTTGTAATTGGGCATTTAAAAAGGCATTTGTTGATGGATTGGTTATCCATGGGATATCTGTTTCAAAACCAGAGCTTCTCCAAGGATGTAGAGGAGACGGACAGAGATGGTTTACTTGAACACTTAACACTTTGCTTGTGCCATTTTCTGATTGATTTATTTAGTATTACATATTAAAGTAGCAATTGCTCGTTAATCCAAATTAATCAATTTCATCCTGCTTAATAAATAGAAACAAAATCAATTGAATTCCATACAAATGTCCACAATTGAAGTAAAAGTGCCAATTGATTAAACAAAAACTGGATCTTTATATGTACATGATGTGTCTTGATTCAAATCCCGAAGAGGACTCTAAATTTGCTTTGCTTTGCTTTGGTATATGGTGCTATAAATATGGAGAAGTGCATGCAGAAAGCTATAGGTTATTTAATCACATAAAAGCTAAATTAGCTAGGGTTTTTTTTAGATGAAACATCAACCAACAATATTGTATTTTTGTTGTTATGTTTAAATTTTAACGGGCATGCTTAGTAATTGTTTCAGAGGTTAACAGTGGTGAGTATCAGTCTTAACCAAGACAGGCAAAGGGGATAGGATATGTTGGAACTGAGTAGAGTGATCAGTCCCCAAGGACTGATGTGATCAGTCACTTGGACTGATCTATGAGATCAGTAAAGAAAGGGGTATAAGAGTTATCAGTCACTTAGACTGATATGAGAAGTAAAAAATGCATTAAGGGGCAGCTGTATCACTTCTTAACTGATACTTTATATCACTTACACAACTGATATGGAGAGTCAATCCATAAGGACTGACTTGGTTTATTTTGACTCAGGAAAATGAAAGGGGGCGATGTGTTCAGTTAGTTAGGATTGACTGAATGTATCAGCCCAATATGATTGTTGATGAATGCTATAGGTAATACCATGTATAGGTCATGTGTATAGAAATAATCATGATCATATATAGAATGATCTATATATGTAGTATACAGGTATACTGTTATGCGTTCAGATAGGGTGAACTCTGACTTTGGTTTGGGCATTCATATAGGAGAAAGGGGTTCAGTTGCTATGGACAAGAGTATCAGTGAAGAAAGGTTGAGGAAAGTTAGAATTAGGATAGGTAGGATTTACCGTAAGATCAGGTTGGACTGACCCAGTCCAGTCCTTAACTAAACTATAGTATATGTGATGGGGAATGCCAAGAGGACGCATATAAGGGGTTCAGTCCAGTTAGGACTGAATATAGAGTTTTAAACAAGGAATTAGAATATGAGAAGAGGTAGAGAAGTTATTAGGGTATTTGGAAATAGTAAAGAAATTGTATAAGAGTTTAAGTTATGATAGGAATCTTGTTTATAAATAATAAATACATAAGTGAGTGAGTGAGTATGGTGTGTATATCTAGGGATACATGAACATGAAAGGAAGAGAATAGGGTGTTTAGTCCATGGGACTGAACTGTTTGCATCAGTTTTCAACTGATAAGAGTGTTCAGTTTCTCTAGAAGCTAATTTGTATCAGTTTGCAAAACTGATAGGGGATATCAGTCAAGACTGATATGAAGGAGGAAATTACTAATGCAATTGGAGGAAGAGAAATAAAGTAATGAAAATTTAGGGAGTAGACTGATTACAGAAGAGGACTTAGAAGAAGGAATAAGGTTTCAGTCCATAAGGACTGCTTGGATAGAGTGATCAGTCTTGAACTAATCTAATGATCAGTCATGAACTGATTATTGTTCAGTCCTTGACTGAACTGTTTAGATTATTGGTTCAGTTCTTAACTAAACAGGATTACTTTTGTGGCAGTCTAAGTTGGTTATTAAAGAAGGGTTTCGGTATCCAAACATTAGGGTGTTATGAAGGTAAGGTTAGGTAATCAGTTAGAGTTAAGGAAATGTTGAGTACTAGATAAGAATGTGGATACCAAGGGTGTCCTAGTATCCTATATGTTAGATATTAGTATTAGATAGCTAGGCTAGTTAGATTCGACTGATATTGACTAGTTGATAGCTAATGTTGACTTGGTTTGACCAATTGACCTAGAATTGATTAGTATGACAGGCTTCCAATTTCAAATTGATATTGATAAAACATTCCATATTTAGGTCTACGAGACACCGTCCCGAACGTCGTTGACATTTTACACTTGATCTCAGGCGAGAATATTCTCTAATAATTTTCATTCATAATACTTTTTATATTTTGTACTTAGTGTAGATGTACTTGTTTCCTGACAGATTGGTCACACGATTGGTATTTACGAATCCTGTCATAAGATGTTATTCCTTGTTTACCTTGGTGTACCATGTGCAAGCCCTGTTGTAGTTCTTGTACAATATATGGACAACGATTTTTGATATGACTTGATGCCTTTTCTTAGAATCTTGTGTCACAACGTGTCATGGTTGGGTCCATTGTACCAGTCGAAGGCAGGGGAATATTAGTTTAGATGTGTGGTTAATACCCTCTTATGCATATATAGATCCTTGTGAGTGTTAATCATACACTTTAGTATGATTAATCAGGCCAGTAGTCATTATGCAAGTTCCCAAGCCTACCACATGTCAAAAATATATTCCCTCACGTAGATAGTAAGATTCTTGACTCTTGTACATGATATGATGAGTTTTTCTTGCTCTTGCTCTAGTTTACAGCTTTACCCTTGCCAAGCTACTTTCATATATATTTTATTTACTCTCGTATACTTTCTCTATTTACTGTTATATAGCACTTGTCATTTACTGGAAACTGTTGTTAGTGATATGCTCGTTCTAATCCTTACTGGATATATTTTTCAGATGATGACGAGGACGAGTGTACAACCTACTATGGTCCTCATGACGTAGTGGACATAGACCAGGAGGCCCTAGTCCAGCATGGGTTAGTTCTAGCAGAGGAGGCTCTAGTGGTGACTCAGTTAGACAAGGATTTGACTGGACCGTGTCTCTAGCTTATTCAGTTGCCTATTTACTATTTCAGACTTATTTACTATATTATGATTCAGACTATGGATATGTATTAGATACTTTACACTCTAGGTTTATCTCTTTATCTCCATATTTTATCGTGCTATATATTTTTTCCGTTAGACTTGTGATTGAGGTTAATATATTATTGTATCCTTCTTTCGAAGATGCGCTATATTGACAGGTTGTTAAATTACTGTTAGATAGTAGACCTAGACAGCATTCTACTGCTGATCCTGTGGCATAGGTTGGGTGCTGTTATGCACTCGTGCCCCTATACAGGGTGCTGGTCATGACACATTTTAGTGGTGGCCTATGCAAGTCAGAAGTCATAATTAGTGCGATGTCATAGTAGTGCTCGACTTAGAGT
Source organism: Iris pallida (assembly GCA_029216955.1). NCBI lineage: Eukaryota > Viridiplantae > Streptophyta > Magnoliopsida > Asparagales > Iridaceae > Iris > Iris pallida. The sequence continues at coordinate 72,495,298 of JANAVB010003400.1, forward strand.
GTTGTTACGAGCTTGTTGTATATACATAGGATGTAAGGAGAGGGACAAAGATGGTTTACTTGAACACTTACACTTTGCTTGTGCCCTTTTC
>JANAVB010003400.1:72495401-72605401 GCA_029216955.1 Iris pallida
GAAACCCATAATGGGTACACATGAAGTATAACATGAGAGCTCATACATGAGTGCACATGAAGTTCACATGGGGGCCCATAAATGGGTGCACATAAAATTCACATGAAGGCTCATAATGAGTGCACATGCAATATAGGTTAACATGAGATACATGGGAAACATGACCGATTCATGATAGCACATGAGAGTACATAAGCGAGCACGAACGAGCATGAAGCCATGATAACATGAATAACATGAGAGCGAGGAATACACTATGTACATGAACACATGACAGAATGTATCCCGAGGGGGAACATCTCAATGTAGGAATCCATATAGTACCAATCCGTGATAATATCGTGGCAGCATCAAATAAGATAAACTAGAGCAGGATATAATTCTAAGCAAGTTAGAAATGATCAGAGAATGTACTCACCTGCTATCTGAATATCAAAAGGAAATGTACTGTCCGAGGAGAGCTGTCTGGCTCCTATTTAGAATAGTATAAGTCACAACAAGTCCAAAATGGTAAATAAAGCTCTACTATGCATTCTACATAATTTTAGGTCGTTCTAGGTCAAAGTCAACTCTTGGTCAACTCTGGTCAACCGTACTAGTCAAATTAGGTTAACTAGGTAGTACTAGGTCTAAACCTAGATTAACAAGTCTCATTAGGCCTAACCAAGCCTAGACTAACACTCACACAAAATCAAAAAGCTACACAAGTTATCAAACACACATTACATATATATTCATATATATTTTTATTACAAGCAAGGTGCATAAAGATAAGGAGTGGGTGATACATGAATGTGGATATGGCAATGTGTACATAGCAGTACAATATGTTCAAGTGTGAGGGTATTATGTTAGAAGGATAACATTTAGTAAGGGTTCATGTCACATAGAAGAAATAACATGTAAAACATAGGTTTAGCATGTGTGTGGTGGGTGTTAATCATAACAAAAAGGGTTTATTTATACATCAAAGGGGTTTACTCATAACAGTAAGTAGGTTTAATGTGTATTCATGCTTGGGGTTACTGTCAACTTGTAGAAGGGGGTTTAATATATGAACATGGTGCTAAGTGCTAATATGGCATCATATATTCCTATCATGTTGGCATTCATATATAGCATACGTTCATACTTGATTACGTTACTTACTTATATATGGATACTTGCATACATGTTTCAACATCTTGTATTACCCACAAGCTTTCATTTCATCTATTCATTCATGCATCACATTCATTCATTCATTCATTCATGCACCTATAAATACATATTGAATACATTATACTTTTATACATTATATCATTTATGCATACTCTATATTATTACATTCTCTTAACACACACACACATACATATAAACACTTGCATACATACATATTGTACTACATGGATACACAAAATGCATAGTCGTATAGTCATTCTTCTACTTAAAACCAATACTGTACCAATTAGGCCTTCACTAAATTCTAGGATTAAAGTATATTATAGATCTTCGTGTTAGCTTTTCGAAACTTCAAACGGATTGCATTTTCGTGTCCGGAAGCTCCCGAAATCGCGAAAACACCGAAACGCGTTCGTCTTTCATACAGCTGATACTCAAACAATTCTACAGAAAGTTCTACAACGAATTTGACTTATTAAAATATATATTTGGAAAGCTAACTTCAATACGCTTCTTTTACAAAAAATTGAAGGTTAGTTGGAGTTATGAGCTAAAAGTTATAGCATTTCTAAGTTGCTCTAGCTACTAAAAATGTGGATAATATTATGACGAATTTAGGTAGTTTGAGACAAAAAGAAACACAAGTATATAACATAATATATCAAGAACTCACTCTCTACACTAATATATATATATATATATATATAGATATATATATATAATATATATTATTTTATATATATTATATTATAATAATATATATATATATATATATATATATATGAGACACTATAGAACACATCTCCAATACAAAATATGAGATTAAACACATGTAATAATTCATTCATATATAACAACACATAGTGTGTCCAAATTTGGGATTTTCCCACATGGACACAACCACAACACAAAGGACACTCCTATGACCTCCAAATGGACACGAAATGGACACAATAGAGATACAATCATGGGGGTCATTCCTATGGGTTCAAAATATTTCTATATGCATATAGGGATGGATTAGAGGAGAGATTATACCTTACGGGAGAGAGATTCAAAGGAAATCCTTCCTACACGACATCGACACGTAGAGATTCTAAAAGGACACGAACGAGCTCCGAATCCTCCCAAACTTGGATAGCACCCTCTATCCATGAAGTAGAGGAGAAATGAAGAAGATTTGGTGAAAGAAATGATAGATTTGGAGATGAAATCAATGGAGGTTCATCTCTAATTAATTTGGAGAAGAACAAGAGAGAAAGTGGATGAAAATAAATGAATGAAGGAGTGACTCACTCCTTATCCCCCCCATAGGTGGCTACCCAAAAAGGGTGAGGTGTCCCCTATTTGAATGTCCAAAATGCCCTCCACTAATCTATTTGATTTAAATTAGGATTGGGTTAAAGGTTGAGGTTATTTTAGTCTAGTTTTAAGTCTCTAATTAAACTAAATCTATCCATAAATAATTAGTCTAACTACTAACTAAAATTAATATCATGTGGACTAAATTAATATCATATGGGCCATGCCTAACTAGTGTGTGGGTCTCACTAGAGTCAAACTACCCTCGGGTCCCCGTTTCAAGTCGGATTGAGTTAAAATTCGAACCCGACTCAAATAACCCCAAAATAATATCATAAATAATAAAATAAATTTCAAAAATATTCAAAAATGTAAAATTACAAAAATACCCCTATTTCTGAAAACTGGGGGTAACAAATCTACCCACCTTAAAAAAATTTGTCCTCGAAATTAAAACAAAGCAATCACAGGAAACACATGCAGAAAACAATCTCATTCAAATACTTTTCAAAAAAATCAGCAATAAAAAAATCTCTTTGAGGCACATCAAAGATTTGTAAATAAAAACTGATACGTGTCCGCTACGGACACAAAACCATCACAAAATCACACCTATCAAAGGTCAAAATCAACAATCACCAACGCAATAAATATTAAAATAATTCAAAGAGGTCAAATGCAAAATATCCTTAGCCAGAAATGACATTAAAACATCCTAATCACATGGTTAGGCTCTAGGTCAAACAGTCTGTCACTCCCCGTTCCAGAATACGTATTTTAATACATGTACTGCTTAAATATATTTATTTAATATTTATCATGTATTATCTGTATTTAAATTCCTTTAAATTTATGTTAATTAATTATCTGCATTTTACTTTCGGCTTTTATTTCTCTGCTTTAGCTAGACTTGGGTTCGGCTTGGTTTGGTTTAGTTAGTTGGTTCATCATGAACCAAACCTAACACCCCCACCTACCACCACCTTTTCATTTAAAGCCAACCCTCCCTTTCTCTCTCTTCATATTTTTTCCTTCACCATTACTCTTCTTCCTCATTACTCTCTCCACCTACCAAACCCACAGGCAAGTACATCTTGCTTCTTCATGAGGACCCATTTTTATAGTTCCATTCTCTTCCCCTTGTGATTCTAAGAGAGTTTAGAACTTGGCATTTTTCGTTTTGAAGTTTTATTTTTAGTAGATCTAAAATTAGTTATTTTTGGATTTTGGTGGTTTTGATCTATCAAACTTCTTTGTTTTCAAGTTTTGATGGTTCCATGTTATAGAGAATTTTATTCTACCTAATTTTGACCTTTGCAAAGTTGGATTTGGACTTATTTTGACCAAGTTATGGACTTTTGAAGCTTTGGGTTCAAACCATGGAGTTCTTGCTGATTTTGGAGAAGACAGTGAGCAGTGGGCATGAGCTTTTTAGCTTGAGCCACTGAGCTGCGCGCTCTTTAGCGCAGCACAGTCTGACTCATACGCTGCCTTTTGGAGGCGTATGGTCTTGTATATGCTACCTTGATGAGGAGTCGTATGGAGTTCATACGCTGTCTTTTGGAAGCGTATGACTTGCGTACGCTGGCTTGGATAGTAAGGAGTCGTATGGAGTTCATACACGGCCTTTTGGAAGCGTATGACTTGCGTACGCTGGCTTGGATGGTAAGGAGTCGTATGGAGTTCATACGCTGCCTTTGGAAGCGTATACTTGCGTACGCTGGCTTGGATGGTAAGGAGTCGTATGGAGTTCATACGCTGCCTTTTGGAAGCGTATGTCTTGCGTATGCTGGCTTGGATAGTAAGGAGTCGTACCTGACTTGAGCGTAGCTTGACTTGAGCGTAGGCTGACTTGAGCGTAGGCTGACATGAGCGTAGCCTGCTTACCGTGGATTTTCTATAGCCCTGTATATTGATATCTTATAGATATTTAACGTCCATTTTATATCCTTATGCCTTTTTACATAAACTTCATATAATCATGATATGCTAATATTTCTGTTAAATATAGATTGTTACGTGGGATGTACCATGTGTTGTGAATTGAGTTATAGATACCCCGATTGACTGGAATTAAACCCTGAGAGTTGTAGACTCGACCCTACTGAATATTAGTTGACTTTCATGCCTTGTCACCATTGATAATGATTGTGACCTTGACTAATAATTGATCATGCGTTCCTAGTTGGAACTAAGAGACTGGCTAGTCGTCTTATTAAATTGAATGAATGAGACACATTCATATTAATTATGAACTATTAAATCGACTGGCTAATCCCGAATATTGGCATACAGGCATGCAGGCTTCAATTCATTTATTATTTATTTATCTTACCAAAGAAGCATGTGTACTTTATGGTCAAGGCATGATTACTCCGTGGTTAGTTGATTGTTGCATTACGCTATGTAAGACCTACAACCTGACCGCACTGGTATCATTGTAGAGTTGTGCATATCGTACCCCGTACAAAGGTACTCATTCCGAATGACCATGACCCACGACATGCGATTTCACTCAACGTAGAGACTATTAAGTTAAATAAAATAATGATTGCATGGAGAGAATGGATTCCCGAGTTCTTACATGGCATCCCTCTTGGGACTAGTAGTGCCCGACAGGCCGGTTGGTCCCCACAGATGCTACAAATCTGCCACACGGCAGGGAGTGGTATCTGGTTATATTATCTATTGAATATTGTATATTAATAACGGGCGTCCCGCTGGGACTCGTCTAATTCATGATTGGCGCAATTGATTGACTGGGTAAACTAGCCTTGCTTGCACATAGTGAGAACTGAGGAATCTTTTATTGCATAATTCCAGGATAACTTGGAACACACAGTAGCAAGCCGTAGTAGTTGAATGGCCGTTTAAATTGATTTGTTTATGTACTGTACCTACTCTGTTGCCTAACTAAGATGATCAGAATGTCAGAACATGACGGGCCAACTTCTATCCTTGTTTGGTTGGGAGGTTGGTTCGAAGTGTCGTAATGTTATGAGAATCCTAGTGGCAGGCAGAGATCTATTTATCATATTTCTCATTACTGGTTTTAGTTCTCATGTCGTGCTTCCTTGTGGTACTTGCTATTAGAGGTCTATCCTCTCTGGTTTTGCATGCCAGATTTAGAGTCGGTTCCCGAGGACTCAGCTTACTTCTACCTCCAAGATGGTCAACACTAGAGGGATGATCGTAGGAGGACTCGAGTGGGTTTCTTACCTCCCTGTCCGTTTTGTTATCTACTTTATACCTTGCCGTTTGGCACCGACATGTTAGTCGGATTGTCTTGTACCTACTTTTGCATAATTGTAACTAAGTCAGACTGCAGCTGCTAACAATTGTGTATACTTACTACATCATCTGACTTTATTTTGTAAAGCCAGATATCAAGAACATTTTGACTGAGCGTTTGGGATGCCTTACTGCTTTTCTCATATGTTCTCTATTTCTGTTTCTTGTTTGAATGATTGAGATAATAGATGTGAAGTGACCATAGTGAGACTTTCATGTAGTATGCACCCCCTCTCTTGTAGACAGCATTGATCGTATTATACGGTATTCATCTACCCGTAATACGTAGCTGGCTGAGTCATTCCCCCTCTCTCCAGTATTCTGGTTCTGGGGCGTGACACAGTCTCTAGGGTTTCACTAGCAAAACATCAAAATTACAAATCATGATTTTAAATAGTTTTAAAATGATTTAAAAATTACCAAAAATTATGTCAAGATTTAAATGTCAAATCAATAAATGATTAAAATTACAAAATTTCAAAATTACCCTCATTTTAGAAAACTGGGTGACAAGTCTACCCACCTTAGAAAAATTCCATCCTCGAAATTAAAATGTTCATGCTCCTTCCAGGTCAAACCTCTCACAATCAAAGTCTCAGAACTTAAACAATCATACGATTTAAAAGGATGACATACAGGGTCATGGCATACAGTGGTAGTGAAAGTCTCATCTAGGTATACTAGTCATGCTAAACCAAAACGGTCATAGGGTATCAAAACATACAAGCAATCTAGGTGCTAAACTAGAAAAGATACAGAAATAACAATCATCAAGACTATAAGGCAGTATACCATCCTATATGAAAACTGGTACTTATCAAAATAAAATAAAGTTAACTACTATTTATCTAATAAGGGGTACTATTCAAGAAAATCAAAATCAAAAGTTAAAGAGTGAAAGCCAATTGCATGGAAATCCAATCACAATATATTTATATATATAGCGTTAGAGAGAGAAAAGCTAGCATTATGTACAAATTATGTAGTTCGTGTGTGTATGAGTGTATGTTGACATGTTCATATGGTTAGATAATAGGCGTATGTGTATGTGAAATATACATGAATGTGCATAAGAGGATTTGGGTTTCAAACAATAACTATCAAGTTACACTAATCATGGCATATTGTTTAAACAATCTACAATACACAACTCATTTGCTCATAACATGTGTAACGCCCAGTCCCAAAATACGTAGGACTAGGAACGTAGACATGCCAGCAGTATTCATACGAAGTATACTCCAATATATGGAAGCCTCGTATAAATACATAAGCTGTAAAATGCAGTAGAACCATAACTAACTATCTCGTCCACAAATCAAAGAATAAAAGATATCATATATCAACTATGAATTTGTGTTGATACAATATGTTGGGCGGAGACAAATCTACTACCAACAAAATAAGGAAAAATACATGAGAAAGAATAACTTTGGCGAGCGAAGCGAAGACGATCCAAATGCAATAATCCTCGAAGAAATAGCGAAGATCACGGCTAGAGCTAGAACACCTGCGAAAGACAATAGCACACACCTGGCAAGACAACCAGGTCCTCAGAGGGACGTAACAAGACACATAATAGCATGCCATATAAACTGAATAAATATTGCTCAATAAATAAGTAAATCGAATTATAACATGTTCCAATACGCACCTACTGAACGAGCGTACCATCCCCCCAACCAAACAAGGACAGGAGATGGTAAACTAATTCACGGTAACGTATCTTTCCATGCTAAGAATCTGATATGGTATCGGACCCCAACAAGGTTCAATACCTTCTCATCGAAGTAGTAAGTCACACCTACAACCAAACAAGGACAAGATGTGACAAACTAATCCGACAAGTTATTGTTCCAAGTCACGGTCAGATACAAGTACCCAAACCAAAAGTACTCGTACCTAACGGATAGGGTAGCCTACCATTCTAAGTGAAATGTTGTTAAGAACAATCCTTCCTAAGCATGGGCCCTGGCTGAATAGGATCGGCGTAGTCCCCCTTTGGGCACCAGAGGCCCCAGCAGGAAGAGCATGACGTTCCGCAAATCGTCAGTGGCCGTCAGTAATCTTAGGTCATCAACCCCGTATCTCCAGCGAGAGTCGGGTCACAAGGAAAGTGCATCGAAGCCCATACGCTAAGGAATTGTCCTCCCCGCCAATGCCTACTGTGTTGTATCTACTACACAAACCACTATAACCGCTAAGTCAAACTAGCATGCAACATCTATTAGCGGTTATTACTATCGCACACTTGTACGTACTGGTGGCCAGCCAATCATGCACTTCCGTATTCTACATGCGACACACAACTTCGTGTTACAACGTGTCAAGGCCAATGAATGCAACACACAAGGTGGTCCCTTAAATCTAGGTTTAATTTGTAAGAAAAATAATACACAGCAGGAAACTGAACAGTAAATTCTAACAGTTATGCTATGTATCACAGTTTATTTTGCATAAAGAAAATAATAAACATGCATGAAATATGAGCTAAAATAATTAAACAGCAAATGGCAAGGTGTCTTGCCTGATAGGGCGTCCGGTGTGCTGCGATGATCCATATGGCACGAACTGCAACTTCGGTACAACAACTATGCAAGGTGACCTCGGGTGGTGGCACGGACAGTTCCATTGGGTCCAGAAGGGTCAATTTAGTTAGGGTTGATATGAGGACGTGCCAAATTTGTAAAGGACGGGAATTATGGCTAGTCGAGATGAGAGACGGTAATCGAAGGAAATAAAATTAGAAAACTATTTATAATACTTTGAAAATAGAGTTTTATTTAAAAACTTAAAATCTAGAAATCCTTTTTAGGGCAAAAACTCCAAGTTTGTAAAAATAAGTTTTAGTAGGAAACTATATATTTCTATTTAGCCAAAATTATAAACTAGAAATTTATAGTATAATTTGGTGACTATTTTTGGTGGACCAATATATCCTTAGAAAATACAAAATCCAAAAGGAAAACAAAATAGAATAGCTAGGGCTATAAAAATAGGTTTTGTCAACGTACTATTTTTGGTAAAATCTACCTTTGAGAATATTTGGAATAATGTTTTCGTAGAAATTACTAAAAGTAATAATATTGCAAGGAAGTGGTTTTAGCAATAAGAGCAAAATTAATCATAATAAAATACTATAATAATAATAATAGGGGAAAATACTTGTAACCATCTACATAGTAATAATAAACTAGTAACAATAATTTAAAAAGATGATGATAATAATAATAGTAATAACAGAAAAATATGATTTTAATAATAACCACAGAATTAAAATAATAATAATAATAACAACAATAATAATAATAATAATAATAATAATAACAATAATAAAATACTTATAAATATAACAATTATGATAATAATAATGATAATTTAAAAAGGGCACTTAAATGAAAACTAAAAGCAAAGAAAAGAGACAAATCATCCGAACACAGAGTAGCTTAATAGTACTGTTTGCTGCTACTAAGTCTTCTCCAAGAAGACTTACACTGAAGAAAGAAAAAAAAAGAAACGAGGAGAGAGAGAGGGGAAACTGGGGAGAGAGGCGGTCGGCGGGGGAAGAGAAGGAGCCGGGGGGAACGGCGGTCACGGGGCGGCGGACGCGAGAGAACGGCGGAGGAAGCGGGTTCGGTGGAGGCGGGCTCGGCGACAGCTGCCACCGCGCGGAGGGGCACGACGACGTCTGGTCGGCGGATCGGTGGAGATCTAGTCGGGGGAAGTGGCGGAGGAAAGGCATGGCGGTCCGGCGAAGAACGGGGGGAACGGCGATGGCTCGTCGGAGGAGGTGAGTTGATTTAGGATTTTCTTTTGGGTTTTCCTTGGGTCGCCGGCGGGTTGTGCGCGGTGACGATGGTGGTGGTGGTTAAGTTTCTGGGGTGATCGGCCATTGGCAGGCTCGGTGGTCGTGGTGGTGATCGGGGGGTTTTTGGTGGCGATGGGGTTCGGGAAGGTCCTACCGTGGTGGTGGTGGCGACGTCGGGTCTGGATGGTTGCTGGGATGGTTGACGTTGTTCGACATGGTTCGGTCGGCCGAGGTCGGAGGGTGGTCTTGTTGGCTGATGTGGCGTAGGTGATGGGGTCGAGGGTTTGGGGCTTCGGTTGGGTGCTGGTGGTGGTGAAGTCGACGGGCGGCTGGTCGTGTATAGTTTTGGCCGGGATTGGGTTGCTGTGGTGGTGGTTGTGATGGTGGCGATGGTTGTTCGGGTGGCCGGGTGTAGCGGAGTTGGAGAAGACAGTGGTGAAGGGGATGCTGGTGGTGGTCGGGGCGACGGGTTGAACCTGGTGGTCGGGTTGGGTTAGGATAGTGATAGGTTTATTGTTAGGAATTTATTTATATCGGGTGTGTCCGACACGGAGAAGGAGATAAATAATGTATATGTAAAAAAATATTGAATAAGATATTGGGAAGACACCCGGGGTCGGACCCGAGGCCGTCACGGCGGACACGGGAGATGTTGGACACAGACACGAGGCACTCACTTTGTGGAAATTTGTGGAAGAATAATGAAAAGTTGGAGGAGTATCTGCCTATTTATAGGATGTGGGAATTCCCAATTTGGATAGGATTAGGAAATTTAAAACCCAAGTAGATAAATCTCTACTTAATTTAAAATCCAATCCAAATCTAAATACAAATCTTATTTAAATCTAATTAAATCCCCTTAGTTTAAAATCAAATCAATAAATTAAATTTCAATTATTTAACTATTTAAATACATAGATTCAAATCAAGATTTAAATCTCCACAATAAATTCAAAATATGTCTTCCAAAAATACTAATAATATTAATTTCAAAAATTGCATTTAAAATAAACTAATAAATATTTATGAGCTATATGTATGCACAAATATTCTTTATATATATATACCTTCTAATATACCATTTTATGAAAAAAAAATACTTTATAATTATAACTGCATAAATAAAAGGCTTTTCATAATTAAAACCATAAAATTTGAAATGATAGCTAGAAATAATTATTACCTATATTATTCTGAAACTATAAAATAATAAATAAAATATTTTTCTAAAATATGTACGCTCGCACATATTCGCACTCGTCGAGCAAAAAAAAAATTAATAAAAATAAAATTTCGTGCGCGACTTAAAATACGACTACGCGACGTACAATACAAAATTTTAAATCCGTACAAATATTAATAAAAATTAATTAGTAGAAATTTAGGGGTTTTACATCCTACCCAACTTAAAAAATTTCGTCCTCGAAATTAAGAATTAGGAGGGGGGTGAGAGGACACAAGGGGGTATCAATGGGGATCCAATGATGACAATATTTTCACAAAAATTATGTCGTAAGAAATCACGATCTAGATCGTAGAAAACAATACGGCATGGTCACGGGTAATGAATAGGGTCACGATAAGAGAACGAAATAGATTCGCTTTAATTAAGCGATTAGAGGGTCTTGATAGGGTCGAGTAGTTTAGGATGAAGTTATAGCAACATCGAGTGAGAATGATCATAGCCGATAGGAAGGCTAAAGAAAATTCTAATATAACGCCTTCATCCTCCAAAAATAGGTGAAGGCGAAAGCAATATAGAGTTCGAAGGAGGCGTTATTGAATACGAATACGTGATTCAAAGACGATCGAAAAATTTCAAAGGAGTTGCCAAGGCAGTCGTGATGGGACTCTAGAGGACAAGATTAGCTATGTCCCCATTCACGTAGAATAATAGACAAAAGCGAACCAAAGTGCACTCGGTTGATCAGACCATCATGCACCGGTTCTGATTAGACCATATGTTAGTGGACATGCCCAATAACATATGTCTTGAAACAAGCCTGATAAAAGAATAAGCTTGCAAAAAGCTAGGCTACATTAGCATCATTAGTCGAGATAGCAAAAACATAGGCACGAGAGATTAAGATTGAAAGAAAGTGCAACGATTCTAAGTCATATCTTGTGTTGGCCTCTATACAGTCGTCCTATAGTCTTCTTGTCTAAGTCCTTGGTTGGCTAGACGGGTTAGGTCCTCTAGATTCTAGGATCTAAATAAGCTTGCTAATATAGGTCACTAGGTCAAAGGGGTTGCTAGTTCATAAGGTATTCTACCCAACTTAAAGAATTAAACTAATGGTGTTTTGGGACAACTAACTAGTAGGGTCAATCTCTAGCAAGCACGAAGGGAAGATAAGAATAGGGATGGAAGGAAGCAAGCAAGATGCAATTGATGAGTCAAACGGTAGATAAAATCAAGGAAAGAGGTCAAGTATGTGGATGAGATCCTAGACTTCTAATCCTATACGCAGGCTTGCTTAGTACGTAAAGTAACCAAACAATTTATCTTGACCTGTATGGGCTACCACAAAAACATGTAACGCCCCAGTCCTAAAATACGTAGGACTAGAACGTAGACATGCAGCTGTATTCATACGAAGTATACTCCAATATATGGAAGCCTCGTATAAATACATAAGCTGTAAAATGCAGTAGAACCATAACTAACTAATCTCATCCACAAATCAAAGAATAAAAGATATCATATATCAACTATGAATTTGTCTTGATACAATATGTTGGGCGGAGACAAATCTACTACCAACAAAATAAGGAAAAATACATGAGAAAGAATAACTTTGGCGAGCGAAGCGAAGACGATCCAAATGCAATCATCCTCGAAGAAATAGCGAAGATCACGGCTAGAGCTAGACACCTGCGAAAGACAATAGCACACACCTGGCAAGACAACCAGGTCCTCAGAGGGACGTAACAAGACACAATAGCATGCCATATAAACTGAATAAATATTGCTCAATAAATAAGTAAATCGAATTATAACATGTTCCAATACGTACCTACTGAACGAGCGTACCATCCCCCCAACCAAACAAGGACAGGAAGATGATAAACTAATTTACGGTGACGTATCTTTCTGCTAAGAATCCGATATGGTATTCGGACCCCAACAAGGTTCAATACCTTCTCATCGAAGTAGTAAGTCACACCTACAACCAAACAAGTACAAGATGTGACAAACTAATCCACGATAAGTTATTGTTCCAAGTCACGGTCAGATACAAGTACCCAAACCAAAAATACTCGTACCTAACGGATAGGGTAGCCTACCATTCTAAGTAAATGTTGTTAAGAACAATCCTTCCTACGCATGGGCCCTGGCTGAATAGGATCGGCATAGTCCCCCTTTGGGCACCAGAGGCCCAGCAGGAAGAGCATGACGTTCCCAGAATCGTCAGTGGCCGTCAGTAATCTTGGGTCATCAACCCCGTATCTCCAGCGGAGAGTCCGGGTCACAAGGGAAAGTGCATCGAAGCCCATACGCTAAGGAATTGTCCTTTCCGCCAATGCCTACTGTGTTGTATCCACAACACAAACCACTAAAACTGCTAAGTCAAACTAGCATGCAACATCTATTAGCGGTTATTCCTATCGCATGACTTGTACGTACTGGTGGCCAGCCAATCACGCACTTCCGTGTTCTACATGCGACACACAACTTCGTGTTACAACGTGTCAAGGCCAATGAATGCAACACACAAGGTGGCCCTTAAATCTAGGTTTAATTTGTAAGAAAAATAATACACAGCAGAAAACTGAACAGTAAATTCTAACAGTTATGCTATGTATCACAGTTTATTTTGCATAAAGAAAATAATAAACATGCATGAAATATGAGCTAAAATAATTAAACAGCAAATGGTAAGGTGTCTTGCCTGATAGGGCGCCCGGTGTGCTGCGATGATCCATATGGCACGAACTGCAACTTCGGTACAACAACTATGCAAGGTGACCTCGGGTGGTGGCACGGACAGTTCCATTGGGTCCAGAAGGGTCAATTTAGTTAGGGTTGATATGAGGACGTGCCAAATTTGTAAAGGACGGGAATTATGGCTAGTCGAGATGAGAGACGGTAATCGAAGGAAATAAAATTAGAAAACTATTTATAATACTTTGAAAATAGAGTTTTATTTAAAAACTTAAAATCTAGAAATCCTTTTTAGGGCAAAAACTTCAAGTTTGTAAAAATAAGTTTTAGTAGGAAACTATATATTTTTATTTAGCCAAAATTTATAAACTAGAAATTTATAGTATAATTTGGTGACTATTTTTGGTGGACCAATATATCCTTAGAAAATACAAAATCCAAAAGGAAAACAAAATAGAATAGCTAGGGCTATAAAAATAGGTTTTGTCAACGTACTATTTTTGGTAAAATCTACCTTTGAGAATATTTGGAATAATGTTTCGTAGAAATTACAAAAGTAATAATGTTTGCAAGGAAGTGGTTTTAGCAATAAGAGCAAAATTAATCATAATAAAATACTATGAATAATAATAATAGGGGAAAATACTTGTAACCATCTACATAGTAATAATAAACTAGTAACAATAATTTAAAAAGATGACGATAATAATAATAGTAATGATAACAGAAAAATAATGATTTTAATAATAAACCACAGAATTAAAATAATAATAATAATAACAATAATAAAATAATAATAATATAATAATAATAATAATAATAATAATAATATAATAATAACATAATAAAATACTTATAAACATAACAATTATGATAATAATAATAATGATAATTTAAAAAGGGCACTTAAATGAAAACTAAAAGCAAAGAAAAGAGACAAATCATCCGAACACAGAGTAGCTTAATAGTACTGTTTGCTGCTGCTAAGTCTTCTCCAAGAAGACTTACACTGAAGAAAGAAAAAAAAACGAGGAGAGAGAGAGGGGAAACTGGGGAAAGAGGCGGTCGGCGGGGGAAGAGAAGGAGTCGGGGGGAACAGCCGGTCACGGGGCGGCGGATGCGAGAGAACGACGGAGGAAGCGGGTTCGGTGGAGGCGGCCTCGGCGACAGCTGCCACCGCGCGGAGGGGCACGGCGACGTCTGGTCGGCGGATCGGTGGAGATCTAGTCGGGGGAAGCGGCGCAGGAAAGGCATGGCGGTCCGGCAAGAACGGCGGGGGAACGGCGATGGCTCGTCGGGAGGTGAGTTGATTTAGGATTTTCTTTTGGGTTTTCCTTGGGTCGCCGGCGGGTTGCGCCGGTGACGATGGTGGTGGTGGTTGAGTTTCTGGGGTGATCGGCCATTGGCCAGGCTCGGTGGTCGTGGTGGTGATCGAGGGGTTTTTGGTGGCGATGGGGTCGGGAAGGTCCTGCCGTGGTGGTGGTGGCGACGTCGGGTCTGGGTGGTTGCTGGATGGTTGACGTTGTTCGGCCATGGTTCGGTCGGCCGAGGTCGGAGGGTGGTCTTGTTGGCTGATGTGGCGTAGGTGATGGGGTCGAGGGTTTGGGGCTTTGGTTGGGTGCTGGTGGTGGTGAAGTCGACGGGCGGCTGGTCGTGTATAGTTTTGGCCGGGATTGGGTTGCTGTGGTGGTGGTTGTGATGGTAGCGGTGGTTGTTCGGGGGCCGGTGTAGCGGAGTTGGAGAAGACAGTGGTGAAGGGGATGCTGGTGGTGGTCGGGGCGACGGGTTGAACCTGGTGGTCGGGTTGGGTTAGGATAGTGATAGGTTTATTGTTAGGAATTTATTTATGCGGGTGTGTCCGACACGGAGAAGGAGATAAATAATGTATATGTAAAAAAATATTAAATAAGATATTGGGAAGACACCCGGGGTCGGACCCGAGGCCGTCACGGCTGACACGGGAGATGTTGGACACAGACACGAGGCACTCACTTCGTGGAAATTTGTGGAAGAATAATGAAAAGTTGGAGGAGTACCTGCCTATTTATAGGATGTGGGAATTCCCAATTTGGATAGGATTAGGAGAATTTAAAACCCAAGTAGATAAATCTCTACTTAATTTAAAATCCAATCCAAATTTAAATACAAATCTTATTTAAATCTAATTAAATCCCCTTAGTTTAAAATCAAATCAATAAATTAAATTTCAATTATTTAACTATTTAAATACATAGATTCAAATCAAAATTTAAATCTCCATAATAAATTCAAAATATGCCTTCCAAAAATACTAATAATATTAATTTTGAAAATTGTATTTAAAATAAACTAATAAATATTTATGAGCTATATGTATGCACAAATATTTTTATATAAATATACCTTCTAATATACCATTTTATGAAAAAAATACTTTATAATTATAACTGCATAAATAAAAGGCTTTTCATAATTAAAACCATAAAATTTGAAATGATAGCTAGAAATAATTATTACCTATATTATTTTGAAACTATAAAATAATAAATAAAATATTTTTCTAAAATATGTACGCTCGCACATATTCGTACTCGTCGAGCAAAAAAAAAATAATAAAAATAAAATTTTGCGCGACGTAAAATACGACTACGCGACGTACAATACAAAATTTTAAATCCGTACAAATATTAATAAAAAATAATTAGTAGAAATTTAGGGGTTTTACAACATGCATGGCTAACCATGTATATATGTAGATATAAAGAGGTAGAGATTTAGTTATGTAACATTATAACATATGCATAAACTCTATATATATCTATATAGATATATGAAAATAACATAGAGATGAAGGGTTAGGTTACATGGCAGTGTATACTATGTTAGAGTGTGGGTGTCACTATACAGGGTTATAGCTTTAGTAATGAAAGGTTAGACCCAGTTTTAGTTCAGCATTTACATACAAGAATCTGAAATAAGCTAACATTTAAACCAGTATAATATTAACCAACCCAATGTTTATCACAACCTAACATGTAAGAGTATAAACCTAACATCATATCCCTACATACAACAATGTACATAGCTCCAAAACATTACATTTTTTAAAAAATAAAACAGCAAATTGAACTAAATATTTGGAATCCAGTATTAAGGGTTAATATGCACACAGTCTTAGATTTGACAAATTCAAACACAAACTCAACCAATTTTTTTAATTGAAACCCTATGTATAACATATATGTGCAGTGATGTAAACATAACTAATAACATGAAATTTATATTTGAATTACAAATTTTAACTGGAAATGCAGAGAACCAGTCTCTGTTACTGTACTGTATCAGAAATATTGGGGTTTTGAAAATTTAAACATCAACAACATATTATGTATTTAGATAGGTTGGAAATCAAAGTATAGCATGCATACGTGTCAGGCAAAGAGTCCGTATCTACTATATATATATTCTCATGTCCCAATATAAAAATCAAATTCTACATCAAGACCAATATTTAGATTCCTACCAAGATTGCAAAGTAGGTGATTGACGTAATCAAGATAGTTTTATTATTATTATTTAATAAAAGAATAATAGCAAGAAAGTAATAACGATAAAATTGTTTTGCTTATCTGTTTAAAGAAGGAACCATTTTGAAACCCAGAACTATAATATCAATTACAAGATAAGGTCTAGCAAAATCATCGGTTCATTGTATTAAGAAGAAACTCATAGCAAAAAGTTACACAAGAGTTTATAAAAACAACTAAACCTACTCCTAAGTTAAATAATGAGAAGCAAAACAAAATAAACAAATAATAAATTTTTTTGAAGGACTGGAACAAAAGTAGAGAAAATGTTCAAAAATATTTAATGTACAATCTGATAATCATATGCATCTATCCAAAATCATGGTACTCTAAATCCTCGTCATACTAGTAAGCAAGGCTATGATAATCACAGAGTCCGACTTAGGCACATACCTCTAGAATCATGGTATTTAAAATTTTCGCGATGCCGCTAGCTTGGCTGCAAAACCTTAAATTCTACACCCGAGAAATATATCGAAAATTAGACTATATGTCCTCACCATGCTGGCTAATGTGACTGTAGAAGACTAGATTCCATAACTTAGATGACCTAGCCCATATGATTTTATCTTGACAAAAATTAAATTAAATCAACAATGGATACCCAAAAATCAAATTTATCAACGAACATCAAGATTCAAAACTGAACAATAATCCATCAAATCATATAAATACAAACTCGGATGCAACAGCTAACATCAAGATTCAAAACTCTACAATCATCATCAAAATCAAGTTCAACAACAGAAAGTAAAGATAAATCAAATCAAGAAGAAGAGTTTTTCAAATCGAAGTTAAAATAAGATTCTCAAGGGTCGTCCCAGGAATCTCTCAAGAAATCCTAACTGTGATTGAGTACCTTCAAAATATAACCTAATTCTACTACAGGCTGTAGTGGTACTCTAGTTCGAATACCACTACACAAACTCGACCTGCATAGGCCACCACTAAAAATGTCACGACCCGCACCCTAGAGTAAGGGCACGAAACGTGGGTACGTCCAGCCTACGCCGCAGTGTCGGCAGTAGAACGCTGTCCTAGGTCAAACATCTAACAAAATAAAGGTACATGTACAGTATATACTCTCCGAATGGAGGTGACATAGCAGATACAGTCTCAATCACATCTAAGGTAGAGCATGATAAAGATATATAAAACAAATCTAAAAGAGATACCGCAGATAGAATTCTAAGTGTCTAAGATACACAAATCCAGAAATACATCTCAAAGCTCAAATACATAAATACAACTCAAGACAACTGAAAATAAGCTATGAGCAAAACCCTAGCTATCTATACAACCTCTACTGTTTCTCCTCTAGGCTAGCAGGCAACCTCCAGGCTATCTGTAAAATTTATCAAGGTCCAGTCAGGACGGGAGCGAGCAAAATACATCTTACGCAGATCATAACAGTTAGAGAATATAAACATGCAAAAGAGTACGATACATGAAACTGAAAGAAAGTACATATGTAAACAGAGCGAGAACTGTAATAAGAATATCTACTATAATGGAGAGCTACCAGTGACTAGTGATTTAGAGTACAAAGTCGACATGTGAACGGCTGGATTTGCACATGACTATACTAAAGAGGTGCACATGGCTATACTACTATAGAATTGTTCACATGACTATTTATACTACCCCATACCCCAATCAATACACAAGGATCCAAACAAGTTATGTTACGTACATGGTTTTCACATGAAACCCATAAATGGGTGCACATGAAGTATACATAAGAGCTCATACATGAGTGCACATGAAGTTCACATGGGGGCCCATAAATGGGTGCACATGAAATTCATGAAGGCTCATAAATGAGTGCACATTCAATATAGGTTATACATGAGATACATGGGAAACATGACCGATTTGATAGCACATGAGAGTACACAAGCGAGCATGAACGAGCATGAAGCACATGATAACATGAATAATATGAGAGCGAAGAATACACGATGTACATGAAACACATGACACAATGTATCCGATGCTCCCGAAGGGGATAACATCTCAATGTAGGGATCCATATAGTACCAATCCGTGATAATATCGTGGCAGCATTAAATAAGGTAAACTAGAGCAGAATATAATTCTAAGCAAGTTATGGAATGATCAGAGAATGTACTCGCTGCTATCTGAATATCCAAAGAAAATGTACTGTCCGAGGAGAGGTGTCTGGCTCCTATTTAGAA
The DNA here is from genome assembly GCA_029216955.1 of Iris pallida. Lineage (NCBI taxonomy): Eukaryota > Viridiplantae > Streptophyta > Magnoliopsida > Asparagales > Iridaceae > Iris > Iris pallida. Next base: position 72,514,614 of record JANAVB010003400.1, read on the forward strand.
TAGTACAAGTCACAACAAGTCCAAAATGGTAAAATAAAGCTCTACTATGCATTCTACATGATTCTAGGTCATTTTAGGTCAAAGTCAACTCTTGGTCAACTCTGGTCAACCGTACTAGTCAAATTAGGTTAACTAGGCAGTACTAGGTCTAAACCTAGACTAACAAGTCTCATCACTACACCAAAATAGGTATTTTGTAACACTTTTTTATGAATTTGTAACGGCTACTGCCGTTACAACTTTATAATGGTAATTACCGTGAGAATAATAAAAATACCGTTACTAAAATAACTCTCTTTTTTCTACAATACATTTTCATTTTTTTCATTGTTCCCTCCACGATTTTTTGTTTCCCTCCTCCCGTCTCTCTCTAAAACCCTATCTCTCCCTCACCCAAAGCTGAAGATCGAAGTATCGAGAGATCGAGAGAGAGAGAGAGAGAGAGAGAGAGAGAAAGAGAGAGTTCATGAGTCGAGCGTGAGCGGCGATGGCGACGAGTTAGGAGAGTTCCGACACGAGATCCGACTCCACGCGAGCGGATGGCGACGCCTTGAAGTGCTACGCCAATTGCAAGACGACCAAGTCCCCTCGCTTGAGAGGAGATCCAGATGGACCTATGGTGAGACTTATTTTTCCTTCCGATATGCGATTCGCAAGTTCTAATTTAGGGTTTTCTATTTTTTGGGGGGATTTTTGCTGCCGCTTTGTAATGCTTGTGGGATTAGGTATAGAAAAATGAGGGAAGAATTGGGGATATATGGTGTTGAAAATTTTGTGCTTTATTTTCATACACTTACTACAGGAATCAAGGGGATATATGGTGTTTGGCGTGATGGGTTAATACCTTCAAAAGTACTCCCGTGGATAGCCAGTGACAGCTCTTACATGCAGGCAGCTCTCCGTCGAGTCAAAATCTCGCCAGGGGACATCTATAAGGTTTTGGCCTGATAAAGAAGGTGAGTCCCTATCCACGTATTGGGTATTAGAAACATAGAACAAAGTATTAAAATTTGTTCACATTGCAGCATATGGTTTCCTTTACATTTTCTTTACTATTTTTTCAATGTAGTTTTCACTACGTCCATTGAATTTGATTTCAACACTATTGCTGGGCGCATAAGGGAGCTTGCATTCTTGAATCCTGAGGTATGACAGTTTTTCCATCCTCTTGCAACTTTTTTGTAGTAATTTCAGGATATTTTTTCAGTTGTCAACTAGTATTAGGCATGGTAATTAGAAACATGGTTTTTGAACTTTTTATAGTGCATTGGGCTTTGGCATATGCGATAGCAGACAAGAGCTTTGATGAATAATTCATTTTTTCAAAAAATATGTTCCCAGAATTTGATTAGAAGATCTTTTATATTGTCACTTCGAAATACCTGAATTTTTTCTTGAAATTGTGTTTCAACCATATTAAATTTTTTTGACAATATTTTCAGCCTCTGATTTTTCTTTTAGCAAGTAAACCCAACATATACGAGTATGATCATCAATCAAGGTTAGAAATCATTTTTTTTCCCGAAGTTGTTGGAGTTTTACAAGGACCCCACACATCACTATGAATGATAACACAAGGTTTAGAAAGACGTATAAGGTTGAACATGAAAAGATGCACGATGATGCTAGCAATTTGACAAATATCACACTGAAAAGAGGAAGGTTTTTATTCTTGAATAATTGGAAACAAGTTTTTCAAATACTGAAAGTTTGGGTGGCCTAACCTAAAATGCTTTCATTTCCACTAGATTCAGAAACCAACTCAAAGAGTTATCATTTGAGCTTTTCCATAGGGGAAATATTCATCTTCAAAATAATAGAGTCCATCACTTTCCTTAGCATTGCCAATCATCCTCGCCGTATCCAGTTCCTGAAATTCACAATGATTTGAAAGAAACTTAGCACAACATTTTAGACCACGAGTTAATTTGCTGATAGACAGTAAATTGCATGATAGATTTGGAACACGAAAGACATTACGGAGAACAAGATATTTAGAAATTGCTATTGATAATTGCTGAAAGAGAACCATTAGCAATCTTAATTTTCTGGTTTCTTGCACATGGAGTATAAGAAGAAAACAATTTAGAACATTCCGTCATATGATCACATAATCAATAATACAAGGACAATTAGAATTAGAAGACACATTGAATGCTACGACTTGAAGATAATTACATTTTTGGCTAAAGAACAAGAGGAAGACACATTATTAGAAAATTGTGTGGACTAAAACAACTTATACGTTGGTCTAACTGTTCCTTACTGAAAGGAGATGTCTCTGTGGTCCCTCTTGAACTATTCAGATTCTCCTGCACTTTGATACTCACTTGGAGTGCTTTTGAGTCACAGTTAAATGACCTTGGCTTCCAATTTTTGGCTTTCCATGTATCTCCCAAAATGTCTCTCGTGTGTCGTGGTTTGTGATAATGATGACACCACACTCTCTCCTTTCCTGGTTTGTCATGTGTTGGTGTGGTTGTATGAATTGGCAACTTTAGAAACAATAGGAGGTTGAGCAGTGTCTCCCATTATCACCTTTCTTCGACCTTCTTCTCTTCTAACTTCAACAAATTCCTCACAGAGATAGCATCAGTTTTTGCCAAGGATTCAGCCTCATACTTCATCTAGATTCATGTTTAAGCCTGCCAAAAACGGATAGACACTCTCATTCTCTATTCTTTTTATATGCCTTATATGATCATTCTTATTCTCCCACACGTCATCATAACACAAATCTAGCTTTTGCCAAAGCGCCTTCGTTTCGTTGTAGAATTCTGTCACATTGCGATCTCCTTGTTTAGAATGCCACAACTGTGTCTTCAGCTTGAAAATTTGAGAGTTCTTCTCCAGATCTGAATATATTTTTTGGACAGCTTCCCGTACCTCTTTCGCGGTCGGTAAAAATAGGTATGTCTTCCGAATTGCTGGCTCCATGGAATAAACAAGCCAAACAGTAACCAATGAGTTCTCAAATCTCTATGTTTTCAAAGCTGGATCATCCGACGCTATTTTTTTGTCTCGTATGTCAGGTGACCTAGCTTACCTTTGCCATCGATCACGAGCTTGGTTAATTGTGCCCATTCCAAATAATTTTTACCGTTCAATTTGTGAACAATCAATTGAAGAGATGGATATTCAAATCCATTAGTATGCACAATATAGTTTATCGGAGCTCCTCCATTGGTAGTACCTGAGGATGTCGAACTACTCTCACCAGTCATAGCTGTTTTTACCATCAGAATTTTTTAAAGAGCCTAAGCTCTGATACCATGAAGGCAGCAGAGAAAAAAATGAATACTGCGTTATTTGACAAACATGTGTTACATCAGAATAAATAGCTGAATTTTCATATCTCAGCCAACTATCAAACTAGCAGAACTGCCTAACCTCTAAATTCCAAATCTGATCTAGCCTAACATACCAGATTTATTGGAAACAATCTAACACTAAATATCAGCAATTAAAACAGAAAAATGTGCTAACTAAGCCCATGGAAATCTCTAACTGTAAGTGAGTCCGGATTTTTCTAGAAGTACAAATATAAAACTTCTAACCTGTGTATTCCTTCACATTCTTAGTTGTGTTACTCATTATTAGGCGATAAATATGAGATTCCTTGACATTTCACTCTACAACAACTCTATGTTGGGGGTTAATAGGTTGGGACTCGAAACAAAATCAAAATTTAAATATATTGATTGATACTAGGTTATTCGTTTCGGCTGACATATTGGTCTCAACCCCATATATCAGTTGACATTCTCTCAAACGATATAATTGATATATGGTGTCGATATGTGTTGTTTCCTTGTGAAAATGACTGTTGGTGACATCTATAACACTGCTTAACATTTTATTGTTATCTGCTGAACACGAGATATGTATACTATTAGATAAAACTGATTGTACTTTATGCAATTTTTTGGCCTTATCAGTATAATAGTGATGTTGATGCCATTGATATCTTTAATTTATGACTTTACTACTTTGACATCCTGCATGTCTATACTCTATACTTGCTCTTCAGTTACACAGATCATCTTACTATTACTTGTCCTTTTGTTTTGGGGTAGCAACTGATATTTCTTTTGGGAAATGGTTTTACACAGCTGACAATTACTTTAAGAAAAGAGGAAGGAGATGCAAGTACTCAGTACAATGAGTATTGCTATGCCGGTGGGTTGGTTGAGTATGTGAAATGATTAAATTCCGATAAGGTGTGATGTCCTTTTTTTTTCCTTTTTCCATAGCAAAATACAAGATTCTGTTAATGTTATAAATATTCTGGATTTTCAAATTTCAGGATTATATCACTACACCAAAATGTGTAATTTCTAACATAATTTATTTTTAATTTGTAACGGTTATTACTGTGACACACTTGTCACGGTTATAAGTGTTACAATAAGTAAATAACTGTTACTAAAGTTCTTTATTGTTATTTTATTTTATATTGTTTGTGACAGTAAAAACTGTTACAAATTCACAACTACGATCACATGATAGACAACAAAGTGTTAGAAAGTATTACAAAGCAAAAAAGAGTTCCCAAATTTTCCCGCACTCGTTTTTGGTTCCCTCCCCTACCCCTCTCTCGATTTCGATTTTCCCCCTTCCCCTCTCTCGATTTCCCCTTCCCCTCTCTCGAGCTTCCTCTTATGACGAGCTGCTGGTCAAAAACTGTGATGTGCTCCTCCATTCCCAACGAAGTGAAGAGCAAGAAGACCTCCATTACCGACGAAGATTTTAAGCAGGGTTACCATCACCACACCTCGAGCCCCGTCGACACGGACACAGACGACCCACCCAAGGTACTTATCTTATATTTTCTCTATCTGATTTGAGGGTTTTGTTGATTTTAGGGTTTTAGATATTACCAATCCACCATGTTGTTTTTCATCGAGAACTCATTTAGATTTTGTTTATTTTGAAGGTTTTCTTAATTTGAGGGTTTTGTTGATTTTAGGCTTTTTTTAGCTCCAGATGGACGAGGAAAGAACACAATTAAGGTGGACAAAGGGAGAAATACTTCAGATCCTAATTCTATGTGGCACTGGATGGGGAGTTCCTCGCGTCGAGTTCTGAGTGCTCGTCTTCTATTTGGTTATGTTCTCTTTTAATTTTGATTGTATTTTTTATCAAAATAAAGGCATCTTCTTGTGAGGTAAATATTTCTAAAGAATACTGGGTGATCTTTGAAAATTCTTATAATGGCAACCTTTTGGCCTTTGGTTTAGTATGCAGATCTTGACTGTACTTTTTCAACGTAACAACATTACTAACCCTTCTCAAATACGCAATCAAAACAATTAGCTTTAGTTATATGTAGTTTACAATACTTCACGCTCGAATTTGTGTCCTATTCCATGTTACACGGACACAATCGATACAGAGACGGGCATATATTTCGGTCTGTTTGGATTCTTGAGCAGCTAGCTGGGGTTGGTTGCTATTACCATTAATTGAAGTGCTACTTGTGGAGTGAGTGGCGGCGAGATTTGGGGAATGGTTGTGCCGCCAAAAATGTTTCAAAATTTTATTTGGAATATATGAGTACGCATGCTTCCTGATTTTTTTTGTATCTATAAAGATCAATCAAGAAAGAGTATTATAGAGGAAGAGGTTCATCTCGACCATGTCCTGAATCCTTATAGGTTTCCACGTCCCAACTGCTCCATATGAGGGCTCCCCAAGAGTACACTCAACCCAAATAAACAAGGAAGAAAAACAAACTAAAGCATAATAAAATCAGAAATCAATGCCCACTACTAATAACCAAATCTTCAGAACAACCTATTCTCGAGTAAAATAATACAAAAAAGGAATCAGTGAGATGACACCCTTTTCATATTATACTAGTTTGATCTTAGGTTCCAGTGAGATGATCACTAGCAGCTGCCCATGGGGTTTGGGAGACTGAGCAGAGAGTCAAAGTAAAAGTGATATGTTCTAATGAATAATTTATCAAATTCAAAATAATCAATATATATTCACTTGAAGTTTTTATGACTTTTGCATCTTGGAAATAGTATTGTTCTATTGCACTTCTCTTTTCAATTCTTCTTCTCAATTGTCAAAGTTGTTTTAGTTGTACATTTCACTCATGGGTACTTTTCAGGCCCTTGTGCTGGTGAGCATTTACGTCATTGTCAGTTGGGTATCAGGTACTACAGTTTTATCCCTCATTCTCATCTTAATTAATGATATGTTGCCTTTGGTATTGTTTTGAAGTATAAAGGATATCATTGAAAAGTACATCATGTATTCAAAGAAACTTTCACTAGAGAATTAAGCCAAGCCATCACTTGAATTAAATGTAACTATTTTCTTCGAATAAGAGGTCACCTGGTCTGCCATGTATATATATTGTATCTAAAGGAACTCTGATTAATTCAACAAAAATGCATATGGCTAAATATTGTGTACATTTTATATTTGTCTGCTATCACCATTATTAAGTCTCTTTATACTTCTTTTTCATGGAAATAGTGACTTTGAGTGCTGAACATATTGCAAGTATAAAGAACAACTACCGTCTCTCTGGAAGAGAGGTTATCCTGGCCTTGGTGCTGGTGAGCATATTTTTCCTTGCTGGCATCAGATGATTAGGATGATTTGCTATTTCATCTTTGAGAAATTTTGTAAGCATTTTATATGCAAGCAAACTGCATTTTATATGAAGATCAATCCCCAAGCATATATCCAAGTTGAATTCACTCAGACCTGAAGAACAGGTCTTTCAAATGACATCTCGAGTACTTGCCATAGCAGTGGAGCTATGTAGCTAAAACATATGCAAGTTTGCAAAAGTGGAAGGAGAAAGGCAATAACTTGTAATAACAATCCGCATACTAAAAAATTCTTTGAAGAATCGTTTTTCATTTTACTTTGGTTGAAAACGTGATCTTGTATAGGAAAGCAACTGAGATGCAATGGAAGACCATGGACCTTAAGATATAAAGGCTTGTTTAAAATCTAAAATTTTTGAATACTCATTAAAGAACAACCATGCACCGTTGCCATGCCAATCTATCCTTGGAGCTTTTGATGTTGTAGGATGTCCATCATTCTTACTTTTTCTTGGTAAGGAAATTGATAACCTGTTTATTATCTCAACATAAAATGTGTTGAATTGTTACTTTGTTTTACCATGAGTTGTTTATGTGTGTATTTCATCGATTTTAGTTAATGATGCATATCTTTTCAACATTGATTTCTATCCAGTAATGTAAGAATGCTTTATCTTTTTTGTAGGTTGATTCAATGTTACTTATGTATTATCCTTCACCTGGAAAGTCTTGGCACACTCAATTGTCAAAGTTGTTTTAGTTGTACATTTCACTCATGGATACTTCATTTTATTCTACATCAGTTTACTTGTTTCAGTTATAATTCTTTATTATAGGAGATACTAAAACCAAGAAGAATGGAAAAGTTGTAACTGTTGGAGGAAGATACATTGGTCTTCAACTGGGTACTTCTCTTAAAATGAATGATCTTGATGTCACAATTGTTTACCCAGAACCTTGGTGCAGTAAGTTTTCCTTCCATTAAACTGCTGCAATTTTAAACTGTCTTAAATTATATTCCTCTCTTGAAATTACGCTACAATAATTTATGTAAGCTTGGTACACAGATCATCTAGGTACTTTATAGTTACTTCACATGGTTTTCCCTTGTATATTTTTCTATTTGGGTTTTTGTTAGATACGGGACAAGTTTGCTTAAGAGATTCCAAGAGTGGATTTCCTGTTCAAATGCTGAAAACTCAATATCACATGCATCCAGAGGTTTGGATTCATTTGTATATTTCATATTCATGGATTGTTCATGTCTATCCTTGAACAAATAAGCATCTTCCCATCCAAAGAATTCTAATTCAGTGGATTGCTGCAAATGAAACAAAGGATAGTTAAAAGTATATAAAGCTGATGAACTTGGAATCCATCAAATGTATCTATATCTACTACTTGATCTTCCTGCACCCCAAACAAATGTATATCGAAAACATTGTCATAAAAGTTTCGCTTGATGTCTACAAGGGGAGATGACAGCCAACCGAGCACCTGATTTCAGTTCTGGATATTGGCTTGCCAGTTTGTGGTAAAGGAGCCACAAAAAAATCAACCTATCTTCATTATAACCTAAGAACCATATCCAGTTGTCTGGATTTCAACTCCATCTATATTGTCTTTCAACTACAGGGTTATGAAAAAGATGTTGGCCATCTTTTCTTGTGTGTGATCAAACATTGAGAAATGATTGGTTTGTTTCTAATTTTCGCAGAATAAAAGTAGAGGGCATTATGGTCAATTTCTGATAAATGGTACTGTACTCTAACAAATTATGAACATGTCAAATTCCCATAAACAAGAAAATATTTATTTTTATACCTTGATTTTTTTTAGAATTTGATCTTTCCTGTACTTCTTGTCATGGGTCATCCCAAATGTAATATCTATTTTTAAACTAAACTTTTTTTCTCACATCCTAAAGTAATTATTAATGTTCATTTGGTTTGTCGTGGCATATTTGGTTTATGTAACTTTAGGCACTGCTCAGGAGCTAAAGTTTGAGCTACATTTGGCATAATTTTGAGTACACTCAAATTGTTTTGGCTAGAAAATGAAAAGTTTGATGCGTATGATTCATATCCTGAGTTTTTATTTGCATTGTTTCCGAAGAAGTAAATATCAATTTATTGAGTTACCTTCTACGTTGCACAGACACAGGGTGTCCATATCGTGTCCATACGCATATGTGTTCTTGTACTTATTTGTGCACCATAGCTTACCTTTCTGAATCAGGTGTATCGATATTTTTACTTCCATAGATAAAGAACCTTTTGCTTCTTTGTTCTCTTCTTTCACACTATTACAACTTGTCATCTCTCTTTATTTCTGTATGTAGTGTTGATGTTGGTGGTGGGCGGTCCCTGAGATCTTTCTTTGAAGGCTTAGTGACCTTGCAGGTACTTAATGAGACATTCTTGTACAAACTATTTAACCTTTATATATGTAGCTGAACGGAGTAACTTGACGAATATGAAAATTGCAATCGGTGAGTGATTTTAAAATACCCTGTTTGTTTACTCTAATATCACTGTTCTTTATTATGATAACTGCATTGATGCATGTAGGGATCAAAAGAATTTGCCTAGGTCATGTACTTCCCGTATGGACTCGACTTCAGTAAGCCTACTGTTGTAACCAGAAATTTGACGACAACTAAGAAAGAATCAATAACTGGGTAGATTTGTTTAAGTTTTTGTTATTATTACTTTTTGCAGTGCTTCTTCCCGCAGAATGTGGTGCCAACTATCCAGACACCAACATTTATTTTGAATGCAGCATATGATGTGTGGCAGGTATACAACCTACGGTTAAAAACTTAAATACCATAGTATCGATACTGCATTTGGTATAGCAAAGATAAGGGTTTGTAGGGTAATAGGAAGTCACGAGATTAACTCCGTGGGATATAGAAGCATAACTACTAGGGAAAAAAATACTGCAAGTAACAAAGGTGTAAGTGACAACTATTATTCTGAAATTAAACATGCAGGTTAAAGCTACAGAAGAAAAGAAGAAGAAGTAGAAATGAGGTAAGAAAGTTACAGATAATATTTAAAAAAAGAGCATTGCAGATGTTACAGAATCTAAGATAGGATAATGCTGATAAAGTTTATATTATGGAAAGGGTGTGCAATGTTGTTAATGCATCTGCATCCAAATAGATTACATGAACATATGGAGAAATAGAGGAAGCAATGGATAACTTAATTAATGAATATTGGAGAAAATTTTCAATTAAAAAGCAGTTAGGATACAAGCGGCTGGAGCCTTCTTATAACTAGAAAGTGAGCATGAAAGTGCTCAATAAAAAGTTTGCTGTGTGTTACTTTCTAGCATTTCTAGACTTGAAAAAGTTCAAAACAATAGACGATTACTTCAAGATCAAGAAGATGTTCTCACATTTATTTAGTACGGTCACTTGTAGCAGCAACATGCTTCCGGAGTATGTGTATTCATTCCTTTCAAAGTACATCTATCTAAATTTTTTCTGTTATGACTTATACACGCCTCATACTGCTTACTATGATCAGTTTGAGTTTGTTGGACACAGATATCATGTATTTGGTTGGTTTTTCAATGTCCAGATATCTGAGTAACTGTTTGAAAGCATGTAAAATAGATGGTTGATGTTCCTTGCCTCTCTATATCATCGAATAATAGCTCGCCTTTACCAACTTGAATTTCCTTTGCAGGAAGTGCTCGGGAAGTCAGTAAATGGGACAACATATGCTGGTATAAGGGCACGAACAACAGGAGCTCCACAAAACCACTGGTTAGTACAACGCCCTCCAGAAGCATTTTTTACTGTACTTTGATGAGCATAAAGAATGTGATGAATTTGGTATTACAGGTTCGGACCAGCTGGTGATCCTAGGGGTGCAGGAATTGGTACCCCTGAAGCCATTAAACTTGTCTGGTCTTGCCACAGAAGATCATATATGATATTGGACCTTTGCCACACAATTGGGAAACCCCATCTGCAACATAATTTTAGAGGCAGATGGCTAAAGAGAACTTTTTCTTCTGAGCTGTAGGCGTACCCCTCGAGTGGCGGTAAATAAGCTCTCCTATACTGTCACTCAGTTTAAAGAGAAGGATATAGTCTTTTAGAGGAAATAAAGAGATGGATGGTGTGGCCAAACCATAATCAGTCGGTTGATTGTTCCTGATCAGAAATAAGGCAGCCTATTTTCTTTTTCGCGCTTCAACTTTTATTAGTGTTAATTGCAAAGGCAGCTGAGATATATCCTCAAGGTCTTTTTGATCGCATAGGACTGCAGCTTGGGCTGATGAACGCTAGCATTGTTTTGTTATCAACTCTTGCACGATGAACTATGTTCCTGGTGGTACTTAACATTTGTGTTTATCATGAGAATAACATGTTTTTTGCCTTTGTTTTTGAGAAGCTAATTTGGCTATTCAATCAGTAGATTAATAATTCTACAGCTTTCTGTTCTTTGCACCGATTGCTAACATGATTAGCCTCTTTACATTATCTTTTTAAGATAACTATGGCATGTTGACTGACTGGAATGTTGTGATGACGAGTTTGTGATTCCAACTTCAAAAATATAGCACATATACGACCCTCCTATACAGACCTCGACTCGGATGTCTCTCTTTACCCATCTAATCGCACATCGAATCTGACAAACCGAAGTTCGGTCTAGACTTACGTTGTTAGGAGGGCAATTTGCAGCCCAGACATACAAAGCAGCATATTAATATGTTTGTCAAAAATAAAAGATTTTTATAACGGTTATTACCGTGACCAAGTTAAATTTAGTCACGATTTTTACCTATCCGTCAGGTTATTACCGTCACATAAATGAACTTCTCTCACGGTTATAACCGTTACCAAAACAAATATTTGTCACAGTTATAACCATGACCAAAACAAATATTTGTCACGGTTATAACCGTTACCAAAAAAATATTTGTCACGGTTATTACCGTGACTAAATATTAACCACGCCTCACTAGTAACGGTTATTACCGTGACGAAAAATAATTGTCACGGTAATAACCGTGGGTAATCGCCTATTATGGTGTAGTGCATTAGGCCTAACCAAGCCTAGACTAACACTCACACAAAATCACAAAGCTACACAAGTTATCAAACACACATTACATATATATATATTTTTATTACAAGCAAGGTGCATAAAGACAAGGAGGGGTGATACATGAATGTGGATATGGCAATGTGTACATAGCAGTACATTGTGTTCAAGTGTGAGGGTATTATGTTAGAAGGATAACATTTAGCAAGGGTTCATTGTGTCACATAGAAGAAATAACATGTAAAGCATAGGTTTAGCATGTGTGTGTGGGGGTGTTAATCATAACAAAAAGGGTTTATTTATACATCAAAGGGTTTACTCATAACAGTAAGTAGGTTTTATGTGTATTCATGTTTGGGGTTACTGTCAACTTGTAGAAGGGGGTTTTAACATATGAACATGGTGCTAAGTGCTAATATGGCATCATACATTCCTATCATGTTGGCATTCATATATAGCATACGTTCATACTTGATTACGTTACTTACATATATGGATACTTGCATACATGTTTCAATACCTTGCATTACCCACATGCTTTCATTTCATCCATTCATTTATGCATCGCATTTATTCATTCATTCATTCATTCATGCACCTATACATACATATTTGAATATATTATATACTTTCATAGATTATATCATTTATGCATACTCTATATTTATTACATTTTCTAAACACACACACATATATATATACACACATGCATACATACATATTTGTACATACAAGGATACACAAAATGCATATGTCGTATAGTCACTCTTCTACTTAAAACTAATGCTCTACCAATTGGCCTTCACTAAATTCTAGGATTAAAGTATATTATAGCTCTTCGTGTTAGCTTTCCGAAACTTCAAACGGATTGCATTTTTGTGTCCGGAAGCTCCTGGAATCACGAAAACATGAAACGCGTTCGTCTTTCGTACAGCTGACACTCAAACAATTCTACAGAAAGTTCTAGAACGAATTTGGCTTATTAAAATATATTTGGAAATCTAACTTCGATACGCTTTTTTTAGAAAAAATAGGAGGTTAATTAGAGTTATGAGCTAAAAGTTATAGCATTTCTAAGTTGCTCTAGCTACTAAAAATGTGGATAAATATTATGACGAATTTAGGTAGTTTGAGACAAAAGAAACACAAGTATATAACATAATATATCAAGAACTCACTCTCTACAATAATATATATATATGAGACACTATAGAACATATCTCCAATACAAAAATATGAGATTAAACATGTAATAATTTTCATCATAACAACAACACATAGTGTGTCCAAATTTGGGGTTTTCCCACATGGACACAACCACAACACAAAGGACACTCCTATGACTTCCAAATGGACACGAAATGGACACAAATGGAGATACAACCACGGGGGTCATTCCTATGGGTTCAAAATATTTCTATATGCATGTAAGGATGGATTAGAGGAGAGATTATACATTCCGAGAGAGAGATTCAAAGGAAAATCCTTCCGACACGACAACGACACGTAGAGATTATAAAAGGACACGAACGAGCTCCGAATCCTCCAAAACTTGGCTAGCACCCTCTATCCATGAAGTAGAGGAGAAATGAAGAAGATTTGGTGGAAGAAATGATAGATTTGGAGATAAAATCAATGGAGGTTCATCTCTAAATTAATTTGGGGAAGAACAAGAGAGAGAGTGGATGAAAATAAATGAATGAAGGAGTGACTCACTCCTTATCCCCCCCCCATAGGTGGCTGCCCAAAAAGGGTGAGGTATCCCCTATTTGAATGTCCAAAATGCCCTCCACTAATCTATTTTATTTAAATTAGGAATGGGTTAAAGGTTAAGGTCATTTTAGTCTAGTTTTAAGTCTCTAATTAAACTAAACCTATCCATAAATAATTAGTCTAACTACTAACTAAAATTAATATCATGTGGACTAAAATTAATATCATGTGGGCCATGCCTAACTAGTGTGTGGGTCCCACTAGAGTCAAACTACCCTCCGGGTCCCCGTTTCAAGTCGGATTGAGTTGAAATTCGAACCCGACTCAAATAATCCCAAAATAATATCATAAATAATAAAATAAATTTCAACCCCAAAATAATATCATAAATAATAAAATAAATTTCAAAAGTATTCAAAAATATAAAATGATAAAAATACCCCTATTTTGAAAACTGGGGTGACAGGATCTCCACCCTGTCCACAGTAAAGTCCCAGCTCTCAGAAATGTCCAGCACTCGGGGGTTCTTTATGATAGAGCATCCCCGAAGAGAAAGGCTGGTTTAGAAACTCTCCTTCAGTCTTCCTGAATTATCATAGTACAAAGAAAGTGGAAAGGCTGGTTATTGATGGCGCCCAACCTCTCCAAAGGCTCATCGGGGAAGCTGATCTGACACATGTCGAACTATGTCGTCGAGCCACACACCCACGGCATATTGTACTGAACCCACCAAAAGCTCTCCTGCTGGATTGGTTGGCAGATTCACTGAAAAAGACTAAAGAAACTGGATTAAAAGATGGTTAAAACGAAACTACTTAAAGTTTCTTAAAAAGAAGCTCCTATGAGCCTATGCGGCTCGGATCAACGAAGCCTTATGCGGCCCAATTCAGTTGGTGTTCATACGGCACGGCTTCGATAGAGCCTATGCGGCTCGGGTCAACGCAGCCTTATACGGCCCGATTCAGTTGGGTTTCATGCGACACTGCTTCGATAGAGCTTATGCGGTTCGGTTGAACTTATGCAGTTCTATTTAGCAGAAGAGCTTATGCGGCACGACTTAGTGAAGCTTTATGTGGTAGTTCATCAGGAGCACATGCGGCCCCGTTCAAATGAGACTTCATGCGGTTCAAATCCAGAAGTGCCCCTGTGGCTCAAGTCCTTCTCATGAGGCTCAAACGCAGGGCATGCCCCATGCGGCTCGGATATTACAGGGTCATGCGGCCCATGCAACATATGCGGTTTTATCATGATTAAACTTTGGTAGTTCAATAAAGACAAAGGATGAAGGCTTGTGCATAAATCATGCAACAGAGCCATGGTTTTTAGGGTTCAAAGCATTTAATCCAATCCTTACCCTTAAAAGCAAGGTGGACGTCAGGGTGCACTTCAGACTTCGTGGCCAACGAGGAAGCCGCTTACTTGCCCTTCGCAGCAGTAGAGGCAGCCTTGGAAGACTTGGGGGCCATTATCGTCCGACGAAGATGAAGACAAGGAAAGAAGATTAGGGCAGCAAGAGTTGAAGACGAAAGAGAGAGTAAGTATCTCCGACTGAACACGTTCATATTTATAGGCAAAAGGGAGGCGCCTCGATCCACGTGCAGTATGAAAATTGACCCTTCGGTTTTCGAGACAAGCCGACTAAAATAAAGGCCAAACTCTTGGGATCCTGCCCCGAAAAACGGCCTTAAATCTGACGGCAAATCAACAGCATTTAATGCAAAAGATTTCCACACGTGGCAGGATGACGTGGCAAGGATCTCATGCGGCCAGACACCTATGCGGCCAGAAACCTATGCGGCCAAAGAGTCCATACGGCTGGTTGGCCAATGCGGCTGAGGAGGCTATGCGGCTGGGACATCCATGCGGCCAGGACATCATATGCGACCAGAAGAGTTTATACATAGCCATGCTTCTTATTCAAAGTATTTTAATTTTGCAAATTGAAAACTTTGAAGGGGGTCTTATAGAAGCATGGAAAAGAATAAAGATAGATCCATGCGGCCAAGGATCCCCATGCGGCTCAGAGAGCTAATGCGGCTCAGGGATCCATGCGGCTCAAGCGTCTATGCAGCTCAAATAGTTCCATGCGGCCCAGAGAGGAGCCACGTGGCCTTCACCAGCTCCTTTATTTGTCTTTTACTGCATTTAATTCCTTGACGGCTGACAGCTCTGACAAATGACAGCTCTCACATAAAGATGCAATAATGACTCTGTCATAATCGTAGACTCCTAGGGAAACGAAGGAAATCTCTGACACAATCCATCAAATCCCAAACACCATTATGCGGCCTTGACACGTGGACGGTCGCATGCGGCTCAGACAGAGGCTACCCCATGCGGCTCAGGCAGAGGCTACCCGATGTGGCTCACGAGGACTATCTTTATGCAGCTTACTGAGAAGCTACCCATCATGCGATCTCCTACGCTCATGCGGCTCAGATCATCTCCATGCGGTTCAAATGTTCAGAGGCCACTCCCAAGCAGCCTTGACACGTGGCCGGCCTTATGCGGCTCAGTACGGAGCAATCCTCATGCGGCTCAGATTTCCTAAGTGACTCGTGGTTAAGATACGTGGCAGAAGATTAGTTTTGCCAGCGACCCTACAGCTAGCAGCCTAATAATAGTGGGACATGTGGCATCAAATCGATCAAGATTTATCAATAAATCCCAACAACCAGGTTTAGTGCCATCCTTATAATTACTGTAATCAAATCAGATCATTTGCAATCAAGCAAATTGAACACGTGGCGGAAGATCCGAGCTTGGCATAACAAATCATAAGAATTTATGGCAATCATCATTAATTGCCCACAGAGATTTGATATAATCACATTAATTACTCAAATCTATTATATTCAAGATGGGCAGCCCAGATTCATTGATCCTTAACCATCGACTTTTGAGAATTGGCAATCATTGCAAACCCTAATGATGCCCTCCACTCTTATAAATAGCAAGGTATCATTCCCTTGCAAAAAGGAGGACAGAGCACAGAGAGCACACCCCTCGGATCCAGAGAGTCAGATAGAGAATATACAAAGATCGAAAGGACAGAGGAGCATATACAGAGAGAACAAGGAGAGCATTTCTTCATCAACGCCAAGCAGTTCTTCTATATAGCCAAGGCTGCACCCGATCGTCCAAGGAGTAAGGCAGAGCTGCCGTCGCTTTCCCGAGCCTCTATCGTCCCCCCCCCAGAATCTAAAATAGACAATTGTTCTTAGATTGCTGTACCTAGGTTTTCGTCCCTAGACTTTCTTTGTACAAGCGAGTTTGTATTGTGAGTCTAAGTTCAGTCCTCCTATATAAATTGTTCTGTACTTTTACAATCAGTGGCAAACAAGCAGCATGTGGCCCAAGTGGTCGGAGTTCGAGCCCCAATGGAGGCGAGTTTGCCATAATTACCCAATGCTTTAAATATATATATATATATAGAGAGGACGATAATGAGCTTGGCTTGTGCGATACAGAGCATCCACAACATCGTTGGACTGACGAAAAATGGCCTCGATCTGAGCTGGCGTGGGACAGAATGGGAGTCCCATGCATGAAAACTCAACGGCTAAGGGCGTTGCGCCGACGGTCGAGGACCAACACCTTTCTACACGAGTATAAATGACGGTCGATCACACGTTCCGTGTCTGCGGCCCCCAATGGGGATCGAAAAGATGTCGTAAGGGCGTTGTGCGCAGAGAACTGGTGGTTGGGCGGCATCTGCTGTCATAGACGTCGTGAAGACATCGAGGGCTCCTTCGACGTCGTGGGCGAAGCGAGGGATTGAGTTGTCGGTGTCAAAAGACGTCAGCCGTCCCGTGAGGCTCGAGAGCACGCGGAGTGCGTGAGGCATACGTGTGGGGCGATGATGAAAAAGCCAGTAAAGATAAGATCCGTACAAAAAGACCGAAGCGACATGACAACTGGCCAAAAATTGTGTGCGGAGAGACACGATTTAACTGAGCCCGCACGTGTTAGTAAAAAAAGAATATAAATATATATATAATATATATATATATTATATATATTTTCATGATCGTGAATATATATATATATATATATATATATATATATATATATATATATATATATATTATATAAAAAAAAATATATATATATATATAGTATATATATATATTTTTTTCATGATCGTGAAAAAATATATATATATAAATATATATATATATATATATATTTATATATATATTATATATAATATATATATTATATTATTTATATATATATATATATATTTATGTTATGTGTGTATATATATATATATATATATACACATATACATAAAATATATATATATATATATATATAATAATATATATATATATTATTTTATAAATATATATATACACACACATCTACACAAGGTGGGAAACAACCGGCTAGGTGATTTGAATTTTGAGAACAACACTCGTACGCGTAGGCTGCTATATTGTACTCCAAAAAATTGGTTGAGAACTCCGACAACTATGATATCTCCGCAGTCCAGGTAAGGGAAATTATGATAACTATGAAATCTCTACAGCACTGGTAAAGAGACAACTGTCACTATGATGGAAAGTGTCCCAAATACCTAGTGAATGTTCTCCCCTTCTATGTGACTTCACGAATCGTATCCACGCTATACTCACTGACTCTCTTACTATTCGTCAATTCATACATAATATTTATATATGTGTCTTGTCCTGGTCTTATAGACAACACAGACATCCGTCAACATCAAATCAAGATACAAAAAATCTGACAAGGTAAAAAGTGTATAAATTACATGTCATGGGTCTCTAGGTGCCAGTGTGGAATATCCACTGTACCGTGATAAATCTCTAATATATATTCTAGATGACACCAATTGCCAAATGCACCCAAGTCTGACTAAGAAAAGAAAATCTATATACGGTCCTTTGTCAAATAAATATACAATAAATAAATAATAAGATACTGTATACAACATAGCAAGGTAGACTTGCATGGCTCCTCAAGCTGTAGATTTAGAGATGGACCCAGGTCCAAGTCTCCGGAATCCAAATGACCTATACAATTAAATTAACCAATTAAATAATTTAACTAAGAACTAACAAACATATTATGAACTTTATTTTTATTAGGAATCCATTAGTCACATGCATAAACAAGTATAATTATCAAACATGACACATGGGTATATGGAATCATAGGTTCACATGCTTCTATGGATACCATGACCTTGTTTCTAGTCTTTTACAATCCAAAACTCGAGACTAGGTTTCCAATGCATGGACATGAGTATAAACCATATTAAAATCATGAAACCACAATTTTAATCGTAATTTGTGCCCTTTAAACTCTGAATTCCAGATTGAATTTTTTGGCATGGTACATGAAAATTATCCCGTTATGCCTACTTGTTGTATATGAAACTTGCATAGATTATTAATAATACCTAACATAACATTTGTTCATCAAAATATAATCAAAACAACTTAAAATCTAAATTTATCACTAACAAGCCCTAAAATTGAGTACCTTCCTATGTGCCAACCTATGTCAAAACTACACATAGAAATCTTTCATGGCACTCCAAGTTTTGGTTCAGATTTAAGTGATTAAATATCATAAAAACATGTGAAAATGATAAAAATATATAATTAAAATGAATTTTATCTCAGGTTTACTTCTTGCTTCTTGCTCTCAAACTTTTCACAAACATCTACCTCTCAAGGACAATCTTGATTCCAATTTCTCCTCCAATTGACATACATGCATATTATCAATCCCATCAATTTATACATGATCAAAAATATGCAAAACATGGTTTTATGAGGTTGGGTTGACATTAATTTGAAGGAAGAACATGTCATGGAGAAAAAAATCAAGAAAAGGGGGTTTTGGTTACTTACCAAGAAAGTTGTTGGAGACAATTTCTTGATTTGTGCTTCCTTGCCCAATGAGTGCTCCTCCTTGATTGTCCTTGGTGTGCTATTCTTGCTTTTGAGCATTAAGATGAAGAATATACTGCTGATGGTGATGGAGGTGATGTTAATGGTGTTTTAATAGAGGAGATAAAAAAGATTGTGATGTCGGGATGGAGAGACAATGGTAGGGTTTGATATTATAGATGAGAGAGATAAACTTTGTGATGGAGATGATGATGATGATGAAATGGATGGGCTGCTGATTGTGCTCATGGAATTGAGAGAGGAAAAGAAAGGTGTCGGCCAAAGTAGATGGTGAAAAAGAATTAATTAGGGTTAGGGTTTTAGTTAAGAAAATATATATGTATACATATATGAGTTGCGGGTTTTCTTAGTGGCCTAATAAAAATATTAATAGAGAAAAAGGGAAGAAATTTTAGGTTTCTAAGGTCGGCCAAATATAAGTGGCTAGTTAGGTAAGTTGGTTAGCATATGAATGCTATTATATATAAAATCTCCTTTAAATATATATGGGAACCCTCTCTCTCTCTTCATATATATATATAAAAGAATATATGGATCTCTTCATGCGATGTTCTCACGGATTAGTACTATATGGATCTCTTCATGTGAAGTTATCCCCTCAGATACATCGGATATATTGTGCTCATGTACTTATCATGTGTATCGTCTACTCTTTGGGTTCGTATTTATTCATGTATACTCATGTGACATTCATGTACACTCATGATCATGTGAGCCTTCATGTATAATCCAGTGTTCATGTAGACTAGCTATCCATGTGACACACTACTTTCATGTGCAACAACATAACCTGGACAGATCCTTGTGTGCTGATTGGGGCAGGGAGAGTATTTATTTGGTTATGTGATCTACACCCTTATCATGCACAACTCTAAATTAGATTTAAGTCATGTATAACCTAAGTCTGTTTACATAACCAAACATGTGCTCTAAATTATATAGTTAGTTCAGTTTTCTTATCTATATCATGTATATCTATTTCCACTATATCATGTTCTTTATTTTTACAGTCTCTCTATTATTTCTTTATAGCAGTTCATGTATATTATTCTATAGCTTATTTCATATTTCCTTTCATGTTATGATCTGTGTGAGAGATATGTATTTGTTCCTATCATGACTGGACCGTTGACAATATTACAGATGATGAGGATTGCTGCGACATTTACTAAGGAGCCGGCCTAGTTGACACAGGTGACCTTCCCTCAGCTGGATTTAGTAGTCGCTGAGGACTTGCCATTAGCTTAGTCTAGAATTTTTTTATTATCTAGCTTTATGAGACATTTGAGATTGTATTAAGATATTGTTTATGGTGTTTATAACGCCGAGACTTTTCATTCTGTTTATTTCTCTTGTGGATTTCATATCTATATTATCGTGCTGATTATCTAACTCTAGTTTTGTAATTGAGATTGTATCTTCTTGTGATTATCCTCCGTTTGGAGAGTATATCATTTTGTGATAGTTGTAATTGTGACCTAGAACAGCGTTCTACCGCCGATACTGCGGCGTAGGCTGGACGTATCCACTTCTCGTACCCTTACACTGGATGAGGGTTGTGACACATTTTAGTGGTGGCCCATGCAGGTCCAGATTCGCATTACTGTGATGTCATGGTAGTACAGCAACTTAGTTGTACTACTACGAGCCTGCTATAGAGTATAGGAAGTAAAGTGTTAGAATGAGAGGATACTCGATCACTGTTAGGTTTCCTTGAGAGATTCCTGGGGACAACCCTTGAGAATCTTATTTTAACTTCGATTTGAAATCTTTTTCCTTGATTTGATTCACCCATTACTCATTTGATTCATCCATTACTCCTTGTTATTGAATTTGATTTTGATGGATTCATTGTTGAATTTGAATCTTGATGAATAGTTGTTAACTTGAGTTTGTATTTAAATATATATATTTTTTATCTTAATTTTGGAATTCAGGGTATAACCTGATAACATACTTGATAAGGACAGCGGGAAAGGTAAATGTCTACTTTATTTGTGGATTTAGAATTATCGCAGTCATATTGGCTGGCATGACAAGGACATAGAGCATGATTTTAGGTATACTATCCTAGTTATGGAATCTAGATTTTCTTGTAGCCATACCGGTTGGCGTGGTAAGAATTCTAAATAACATGATTATAGGGTGTATACCTTAGTTGCAGACTCTATTGTTTATTGCAGCTATGCTTACTGGCATGGCAAACTTCTAGCAACATGATTTCAGAAAGACGTGTATGGTTATCAGATTATATCTTAAAATTGGTTCATTTTTTTTGAACAGATGAGCAAGAACATATTTTATCATTATTTTTTCTTACCATTATTTCTTGTGTTATCATTTTTTTTCTTATCTTAGTTAACTCTGTCTCAATTACATCAATCACCTATCTCGTATCTAATTCTGTCATCTATGCTTTGAAACCTTTGAATCTCCATACCTTTTTACCTTCGAAAGGTCGAGGAAGTAACGTAAATCATCTAGCTCGGAAAGGGCGTAATTCGTTAACATATGGTAATCTTGGTAGGAATCTAAATGTTGGTCTTTGATATAGAATTTTGATATAGAGGTGTGGTAAAAAGTGAGAATGAAATCAAGAGATTTATATTATCAATTTAGGAATGATCACACATAGAGAAATATTTTGGATATAAATAATTCATAGATGTATTTTCTAACTGACGAGGTTATTCGAGGTCGACATAGTTTAGGACTTGGATAATTTTTGGTTATTGATTCTTGAGACGTTTTAATTTAAGGCTATGATATTAAATTTAGAGATTTAGTAATGGAGAAGATATTTTAACTGTATTCGATGGCAATACAAAATTGAATAAGATATTGCAAGAAACTGGTTAAGAACAGAAAAAACACAAGGATTTTTGAGTTATAGAAAATATAGAGACTTTTTTGAGAAAATTTAAATTTAAGGAGAATAATATTTGAGGGTGTACGTTGAAGAAAAATATGAAGGTTAATTCTATAATGAAGAATAAGTTTTGTAAGCTCTAGTAGTTTTAGATTGAATAACACGAGGAGTATAATTTGAACAAGTTCAAGGATTTTCATAAAACTTGATTTAGAGGTTTCAGATCTAATTTATGACAAGGTGGAAGAATTTGGATTTAAAAAAGATTAAGTGGTTAGTATGGAGTGCTAATAAATAAAAGGGTATGCTTCATGAGAAATGTTTTATAATTTAGGAATTGAGCCTATGATGATCATGACAAGGTCCAATCTTCAAAACAAAAGGGTACAAATTCTTGGTGGTAGTCATATAAAGGTTGATTTCATATTTGGACTTATGACATAAAGATATGATTGGCAAATGATGATTAGATAAGCTTGATGGTATCAGAGAGAGATCATTAACTTGACTTTCCTATGAAACCTTCTCTTTTGTTTTCCATATCAAAAGGAGAAAATTTACTTATTCCATATCTTTGAATTATTCTTTAAAGTTTTCAATATCATTGAATCATAACTCCCTTGATCACGACCAATCGACTTTGGTCATCTTTTCTTATCATATTAATATCCTGGGTCGTACTCAATTGAATTAAATTTAATTGTGACTGAGATCTCCATCCTTGGATGCTCATTCTCAGACTTCGATGACCTTGTTCTCCATCTTATCCAAATCTTTATTTACCCAGAGATTGATCAACTTAGATCATGTCGAGACTAAATTTTCTTTTATATATATCGTGATTGGATTTTAATACTATTGACAGTCGTGCTTTAAACTTTCAATTTGGATCATCTTTAGAATAGTAACGCTTTATAGTTAATTCTTAGTTTTTTTTATAATTATTAGTTTTCATATAGAATGATAGACTGCCTTATAGCCTGATAATTTATTGCTTTCCTTATCGTTTTCAGTACGGCACCCATGACCAGAGTCTGTCCCCAGTGCACAGCTGCAGTTCCGGATGAGATCGAGATTGTACTTCTCCTTCCATTGATCATGAGGTGTTAGCAGCCTCACTGGAGAGTTTTCCTTCATCCCCTATCCTTCAGGAGAGGGCTACAGTTCAGCCGGAGACTGAGGGCCTCCCTTTGCCTCCTGGAGTGGTACCTCATGCCATTCCTGATGGGGCTAAGATTTACAGACTTCTTCAGGATGTGTGGGAGGTACAAAGACTTCAGGCTGGGCTTATGAGAGAGCAGAGTCTCAGTATCCAACTGTTGTGTGATTACATGTATTCGAGGGAAGAGCCTAGCCCCAAGAGGGCGAGGAGCAGTATATACCCAAAGCCTCAAGAGTACCCCGGCTTCCAGCCTAGACCAGCATATCTAGTTCAGACTCCTGTACAGCAGAGGCCAATTGAGCGAGTGCCTACCTGTGCCTTCTGTGCGAAGCCTAGGCACGTATGGAAGGACTGTAGGAAGAGACTAGAATTGTGCCTATTATGTGGGTCAGCTGGACACAGGATGCTATATTGTCCTACTGTACATGTCCCTAGTCGAGGCCTATCTCCAGGAGAGAGTTCCAGCTACCAGACCTAGTATAGGTGAGTTCTTGACCTATACCTTATCTTGTCTGATGATTACTGTACCCTACCATATTATTTATTTGTTTTGATACCTTATGACTACTTTTGATCTAGTATGACTATAATGGCTAGATGATGAGACCTCAAACTGATATTACCTGCCATAACCCTGTATGATATCTTTTCAACTGCATGATTTAAATAACTTTTCTTAAGAGATTGTTGGGGGTTTGACCTAGAAGGAGTACGAGCTCTTTAATTTCGAGGACAAAATTATTTTAAGGAGGATAGATATGTAACCACCATTTTTCTAAAATAAGAGTATTTTGGTAATTATGTGATTTTTATTTTTTGGATTAATTTATAATATTTTAATTGGTGTTGTGTTAGTAGTTGGTTTAACCTTAGCTAACCATAATTAGAGACTAACCATGACATTAGAAACCTAATTACTTGTCACACTCACTTTTTCTAATTAGGGGTATTTTAGTCATTGTGCATTATTTTGAATTTATTTAAAATATTAATTAAATTGATAGGACCAAGATGGTATAACTTTAGTCAACCTTGATCAGAAGCCTAATAATGTAATTAGATTTATTATTGGCTTTTTGGATTTAATTTAGAATTATTTTCCATTTTAGGGATCATTTAAATGATTTTAAGTCATTTTTTATAAGCCATTTTAACCTTTTTGTCAATGGGCCTTTTTAGCAACTTAGGAATACATTTGGCCCATGAGCAAACCTTAACCCTAATACCCCTACCTCTGGTCGACCATAGCAGCACCCTCCCCCCTCTTATTGTATAGAAATCACATAGCCTCCACAAGTTCAAACCCTAGTTTCTCCTTTCCTCCAAAAACCCTAACTTTTTCATCCGACATCTGATTCGTGCCAAACGAATTGCGTTACGACCGTTGGGACGAGAGGAACCTGCTGGGGACTTTCTAGTGAGGGATCGAAAGTATTTGACCGGAGAAAAATGGCATCGACGAGTTTTGGAGGCTTGTTTCATTAAGTTTTGACACTCAATAGGTAAATCTCTTTAAACACCTGTTAATTCTATTTTTTTCGTAGATGCATCCATATAGTTACCCCAGACCTGTGCATAATGTTTGGTAGGTTTGTGATTTCGTTCGATAGCCGTATCGGACACGTGTAGGTCCTATGGAACACGTGTTCGACGAAATACCACTTAGAACTGAAAAGTGTTAATTTTTGACTCTATTTTCACGAATTCTTTGCTAATATTATTTGTAACAACTTTCTTGAAGACGGATCTAAAATTGACACGATTTCAGCATCCGAATCGGACACGAAGACGCATGCACGAGGCCCGTGCAGGGCCCCGTGCATGCCCTGCTTTCCAAGCGTCATAACTCGATGCACAGAACTTCGTTTCGAATTTTATGAGCACGTGGGGGAAAACTCTGCCAACATTCTCGTAAAATCTTACGTCGTTTCGTGAAGGTTGCGCAGAGAAATCTTGTGTGCACTGTTCAGCCAGTATTGTGCACGCGGCTAAAAAGTGCCGCTAAGACGACCTTCGTACGCGAACACGACGCATCGAGGACCCATTCCAGGAGCACGACCACATATCCCTATACCTAGCCTATCCTAGGACATGACCATGACACGTATGGTGGGACACAGGAGTCCCTAGACTCGTCGTCCCACGTGCACGATGATGTGCACTGTTCTGTGTACACGTGCACAGGCCACGCGTGGACATGGGCTTCCTGCACATCGGACACGACACTTGGCTGCAAACTAATTCGTCCAGTAGGTTGGGGATGTGTTAGCCTAGGTGTACGCAAAGTTTCACGATAAACGGTTCAAAATCGAGCGAGAAATCGAACTCGCATCGATTCATTTGACATACGTATCGAGTTTTTCGATTCTCTCACTGTGAACACGATACGGACACGGTTTCAACTCCATGAGTACCCGAGCACGTCCCACACACCGAGACCATCGTATTTACCAAGTTTTGCGGGTTCTAGTTGTGTATATTGTGATTTGGGTCTCGAGTTAGAATTTGGGTTTTTCAACACTTAATAGTTTGAACCGATTTGTGATATTTTGATTTCTTGAATTTTAGACGATAAATTCTGAGTTTATAGCATGAATATGAGATTATGGACTTGTGGGTAGTAGTCCCTAGATTTATATCCTAATATTCTATCATATATGTATATATATCCCCTTTTTGCCTTATGTATAAGTATATATATATAAAATATATATATATTATATATATATATATATATATATATATATATATATATATGTAATTCAAATATAGATATCTATATATATATGTTTTGGTGAGTATTGTCGAGATATTTTGTTCTCAGATCTGAGTTTTCAATCCCCCTTCGTAAACCTAACATTCTTTCTCCCCTATACATATATGTGTATATATTAGTATATGTCTATATATATAATATGTTTCCTTTTAAATATACGTGTGTATATATGTATATATAGGTATATTCATAGTTGTATATATAACCAATTTGTCTCAGTTTTGAACCCCTAGTAGCAGCCCTTCTTCACACACACACACAATCTCTTTTTCACAGGCTTAAGTATATGTATACATGTGTATGAGTGTATATATATTACTAGAATGATATATATTACTAGAATGAATATATATATATATATATATATATTATATATATATATATCTATATTATATATATATATATAGATCTATTATATAATATATATATATATAAAATAAAAAAATATTATATATATATATATATATATATATTATATATATATATATATATATATTCTTCATTCATTATATATCTATATATAATATATATATATATATAATATTATATATATATATATATATATATATATATATAAATATATATATATATATATATATATATTATATATATATATATATATATATTTATATATATATCTATATATATATTTATAAATTTTTTTTTTTTAGTAATGTATATATATATCATTACTAGAATGGAATGAACGATGAATGATATAATATATATATATTATATATATATATATTTATATATATATTATATATATATATATATATCTATATATATATATATATATACTTATATTTATCTATATATATATATCTATATATATATATAATATATATCTAATATTTTATATTTTTTTATGTAATATATAGTTTTTTAATATATATAAAACAACAAATATATATAAAATAATATATTTATATTTTTTATATATAATAAAAACAAAAATATAATATAAAAAGATATATATATTAAATATTTTTTTTTTATATATAATCAATATAGTATATATATATTATAGATATATATATATATATATATATATTATATATATATATATATATATATTATATAATTGTTTGCATGTGAATGTAACCTAGGGAGTATTGAGTCAGTTTAGGATTGTCCCAATGAGCCTAGATTAGTCGAGTTGACTGGCAAGTTGAGCGAGTTGACAAAAGTCAACTTTGGCTCAAACTTGATCCAAATCAACTCAAACGAACTTAGAATGACTTGAAAACTTACGCTTGACCTAAAAATTAGTAAACGGACTAGTTGACCAGGTTTGACCAGAGTTGATCAGGTTTGACCAGAGTTGACCAAGGTTGACTTTGACCTGGAAGGACCTAGAATCATGTAGAATTGCATTGCAGACCTTTCTTATGATATTTTTGACCATGTTGTGACTTATGGCTATTTTAAATAGGATTACATCACTCCAGTTCAGTTACACTTCCTCATCAGCAGCTTGGATTGCCAGGCGAGTATATTCTCTGACCGTTTCATTCTTGCTTGGACATATTTACTTGTTATAGATTAGTTTACTTGTTGCTGTCACGAAGTTATCAAGGATTACTATTATATGGATCTCTTTATGCGATGTTATCCCCTCGGATACATCGGGTATATTGTGCTCACGTACTTTATCATGTGTATCGTCTACTCTTTGTGTTCGTATTTATTCATGTATACTCATGTGAGCCTTCATGTATAACCTAATGTTCATGTGGACTAGATATCCATGTGACATACTACTTTTATGTGCAATAACATAACCTGGACAGTTCCTTGTGTACTGATTGGGGCAGAGGGAGTATTTATTTGGTTACGTGATCTACGCCCTTATCATGTACAACTCCAAATTAGATTTAAGTCATGTATAACCTAAGCCTGTTTACATAACCAAACATGTGCTCTAAATCAAGTAGTTAGTTCAGTTTTCTTATCTATATCATGTATATCTATTTCTACTATATCATGTTCTTCTTTTTTACAGTCTCTCTACTATTTCTTTACAGCAGTTCATGTATATTATTCTATAGCTTGTTTCATATTTCCTTTCATGTTATGATCTGTGTGAGAGATATGTATTCGTTCCTGTTCTGATTGGACCGTTGACAATATTACAGATGATGAGGATTGTTGTGACACTTACTATGGAGCAGGCCTAGTTGACACAGGTGACCTGGACCCTCAGTAGGATCCAGTAGTCACTGAGGACTTGCCATTAGCTTAGTCTAGACTTTTTTTATTATCTAGCTTTATGAGACATTTGAGATTGTATTGAGATATTGTTTATGGTGTTGATAACATCGAGACTTTTCATTCTATTTTATTTCTCTTATGGATTTCATATCTATATTATCGTGCTGATTATCTACATCTAGTTTTACGATTGAGATTGTATCCTCTTATGATTTTTCTCCGTTTGGAGAGTATACTATTTTGTGATAGTTGTAATTGTGACCTAGAACAGTATTTTACCGCCGATACTGTGACGTAGGCTGGATGTATCCACATCTCGTGCCCTTACACTGGGTGCGGATCGTATCACTTTCACAGGCTTGTAAGAAAACAGGGCCGATGGTGAAAGAACTAACTCGGAGCATCTTCACATTTGGAAGGAGCTCGTCGTCAAAGCTTCTTCGAATGAGGAGTTCGACGGTTCGCCAAAGTAGGGGGCCAACCGAGTTCATCTCAATTTTGGGAAAGACAAGTGAAGAATGGAAATAAGCTTCCCTTCATACGGCTATTTATAGACCCGGGCAGCTCATAACCATGTGCCAAGTGGAAGCCTCTCCAACTTCCGTACAATGAATTTGTATTTATGGCAATGAACATGTCTCTTCGTATTCTGCTAAAAATCAAGGAATCAATTAACGCCTAGAAAAATCCAACAGATGGGCCAAAAAGGATGCACCATGCGGCAGATGTGCCGTCAGCACCATGTGCTCCGAACTGATGCGCCCAGTGGGACAGACCAATGCGCCCAGATCAGAATTAACTGATATGCCCCTTTCGAACTTGTCATCATCAAGCATTTAATGCTGAGTGACAAAGGCGGCAACACATCTTACAAAGAGCCGTCTAATCAGCCGCCCTTTGTAGAAAATGAAGAGCCGCTAACATTAGCACCATCATTACACTTTTCGTCGGCTACAGTTATTCTTGCTACATGGCCGATCGTTCATTCGCATGTGCCTTGTAGCCATGCACCCAAAAGACTGCATGCACCTCAAAAGCCATGCGCCCCCAAACTTACTCCTGATCTCAAGACAGAAGCCAAGTCTCTGTATGCGCTTCCACAACCATGCGCCAAAAAGCTCTACATGTACCTCAAAATCCATGTGCCTGGACTTACCTATGACTCCTCGAAGTTATAGACCAAGTCACCCCATACGCCTGATCCTAGGTGCATCCTGATGTGAAGCGCTGCATGCGACTCAAAAGCTTTACGCCCAGACTCGCTCCTGATCGCTAAAGACAACAGCTCAGTCCTCTCCATGCGCCCAATCCTAGCCGTATCAAGACAGATCACTCTCCTCCAAATTCGAGATCTTTGAGCCATAAACATACGCCATGTGTCATTTGACTCAGTTCTGCCTAGGAATGGGTGCTAACCACCCAAGATCTCAACAACAACCGAATCCTCGCAAATGCCACGTGTCAGCTCCATCGTAGCCCAATTCAGCAGTTCAAACAGATTCGAGTCACATCATCCATGCGTCTCTGCCAGCATCAGTCATGTGGCATTCCTACATCCAGGCACATCCTACATATGTGCGCAGAGGCAGCTCAGCCTATTTCCAATAAATAGAAGGGCCATTCCTTTAAGACACAGGGAGATCCACAAGGGAGAGATCCACATAGATATATCCATAGATCATATCTAAAGTTTCGGAGAGACACTTCACGTCTTCTTCCCCTCAAAATGCTTTGATATCCAGAGCAACCCAGACCTTCAGAGAATTCAAGATTATCGTCAGATCGTCAACGGAGTCAACGCATTACCACCCGCTCTACCGACATAGTTTCCAGATAAAAAACAAAAGTATACTCAAAGGACTACATCTAAGTCCTACATTGTATACTGTTCTGTTTGTAATCGAAATACAAATTTTCAATCAAAAACCTTCTATCTCTCCCTTTTTCGATGGCAAACAATAAAGACTTTAGACTTTAACTTATGGTCAATTATCATCAATGGCTACAAAAAGCCTACTATCACCTTTATTCTCACTTCTACTATTATTAACAAGCCTTATTATAGTTACACAGAGGAAGAGAAGAAGTTAGCTAGCCTTGACGCCAAAGCAATGCACGTATTTTATTTTGTTGTACACATAAATGTATTCAATCTTATTACTACTTGCACAACATCTCATAAAATTTAAAAACTTCTTGAAGCTACTTATGAGTACAGGTACGAAAGCAAAGCTAGCAATTCCAGAGAGAAGGATAGTCTTCATAATGATACAAATGTGTGCATGATGGCATCAGGATTTAGGGTACAACACAATCCCTTATATGAAGAACGGCTTGTATGCCACAACTGCAGAAGATCAGGCCACATCATGGAATATTTCCCTACTACTGCTAGAAAAGTGAATCGCTATGACCGATCAAACAGGAAATCATCATCCTAAAAGTAAGCTAACACGAGCATATGGTGTGAGAGTAAGGCAAGCGAATCAAAAGAAGAAGAGAGCCCTCGTCAAGCTACAAATATATGCTCAATGGCATTGTCTAATGAGGTACAAAATAATCCATTTTATGAAGAGAGTGAATTTACTTATGATGAGTTATCTGATATTTCGGTGACTATTAGAGGAACACAAGAAAGTATTAGATAAATATAAGGAAGCTAGAAAGGATATTCTAGTCTATAAGCGTGAGAATGAAAAGCTTACTTTCTTATTGAATGATGCTAGAAATACTTCTACTTTTGACAATTCTACTGTTATTTCCATACTTGAGTTTAGATTGCAAGAGGCACTTGATTGCATTGAGAAAAGCACTCAAGAAAATGCTAAACTTAAGGAGGATTAGAATCAGAAAAGAAGAAGTATTCTATTGTTTCATGTAGAATTGATGCTCTTTCTGCTAAATATGATTAGATCTGTGCAAACTCTAAAAAGTTAGAGAATAGACTTGGAAATTCACTACAGGAAAAATATGCTTTTACGGCGTGCAGAGCGTGCCGTAAAGCATTTTCTATGGCTCACATATGCGTGCCGTAATAGGCCATGCCGTAAAAAACCAGTATTTTAGATGACATAAAAGCTGTGTCGTCTAAAGTCAACTTATGCGTCGTCTATAAGTATTTATGACATCCATATGTGTCGTTAAAAGTCTAATACGGTGTGTTTATGCACGCCATTAGTAAAATATTACGACATACGTCTACATGCCGTTAGTAAAATATTATGTCATTCTATTGTACGTCTTTAATGCATAAAGCACGACATACTAAAATACGCCAATTAGGACATATTTTGCATGCCTTAAAATCTCTGTAAATTTTAAAAAAAGAAATTCCTGCTTTTTGTGCAATCAAATTTACCTTTGAGAATGAATCACAAAACATATAATATGAACAAAAATTATGAAAAATAATAACTTTCATTGAACTATATCTAATGATCCAAATCCAAAGTCACTTTATACACAATAATTGTTTAAGAACTAACTTTCACTAAAACCATAATAATGTAAAATCATGTGAATCCAAATCACCAACTAAAATGTCACAAAAATGAGGCCATATACTTAACCTAAGTCTATACAGAATATATTGATTACTTTTTCCATTCATGATCAAGCACCAACATAATTAGGTCATTTTTTATTCAGGCCGCTTGCTATCGATCATATTCCAGGCCGTTGAATCAACAGGGTGCCACATCTTTCCTTCCTGACTTTTGTGAGTGTGATGCCATCTTAATTGTTCTACCTTTTCAGGTGATTTAAATATTCTCCTAAATCTTAGTATTGTAGAAAAGTACCTCAACACCTTTGTAGGAACTCCATTTTGAATCTTCTTCGTGCGTGCATCCACTTTACCGTAAAGACCCACAATTTGGACATGTCTCCATATGTTCCTTTTCCTTTCTAAATAAACAACAATCATTAACACAAGCATGTATCTTCTCATAGCCTAGATCAAAATTCTTAAGTAGCTTCTTTACTGAATATAAAGAATCAGGAAGCTTGTTATCTTGTGGTATAATTTTGCCTAGCATCTTAAGAAGTTCATTAAACTGTTGTCTGTGAGACTATGTCTAGCTTTATACTTGTATAAGGCAACGACTGCAGCCATCTTTGTGTAAGAAGATCCACCATATAATGAAATTTCAGCATCTTCCACAAGATTTACAAAATGTGGATCACTTCTTTCATACACAGCTTCCATATTATTATCATTATCATCAAAAAAATCATCTTCAAAATTTGCATCTCTAAACATTTATAAGCTTCAGATATAAAGATTTGTCTCTAGTTGTAGTGGAACTTTCTCTATGAAAGACCCATTTATCATATGTAGGTTCCATCCCAAATATGACTATGTGCTCATAAACCGTATCAAATGGTGAAATCGATGATTTAAACATCGACAACAAGTACATTGGAATTTTTTTTGGATTTTCCTTACTAGCTTAAACTGTATCAGTAAACTTACATTCCCATTTTGATATGCTTGTGAATCTCTATAAATAAAGATAAACCTCAATCTTATATTAATGAAAGAGACAAATACTTTTACATATTAATATTTATGATTTTAGGGATTCAACAGTAACCTTTTAAACTTTACCAAATCTTTGTCCATTATGTATGACCCGCTTGGTTCGAAATTATACCGTGCTAAAATGTACTCTGAAACAGCAAAAGAAAACATATTCAATGCTAAATACACAAATAAATGTGTACCATGAAGTCTTCTAGATTGCATATTGTTTCAACATAACAAATTTCAGGATTCATGTTCAAACAATACAAGAAACCATATTAAAACCCTTAAGGGATAGGGTCTACATATTAACTTCAAGTAAGATATGTATATGAGAGTGTAAGGATCAGATTGTATATATAAGTAATTCTTGACATCTCGATAAAATTTATTACCATTCAAAATAAACATAAAACTTGGCAGTTTTCACACACTTACTTACTCTTGTTTAATATCCACAAGTAAAAACCATATCAACTTGATTTTTTTTCATTTTTATATTAGAACATATCATCATGTAAACACAAACTGTACAATTGGCATTTTCTTAGTTTTTTTAGTTTTATATTATATGTTTTAATTTTTTTTCGGTTCGGCTCCGATGTATTAGTTCCAGATCAAGCTAGCCAGATTTATCTATCTCTTGAGTCTAGCCCTATTGTTGGTTTCAAGCCTTGATATGCACCTCCCCTCTCCTCCTTGTACTTTTTACCTAGTTACCTTATGTGTGTGTGTGTGTGGGTGTGTGTGGGTGTGTGTGTGTGTGTGTGTGTGTGTGCGTGTGTGTGTGACCTTTTATTTCTTTATGTTGCTCTTTTCTTAAACCCAGGACAACCTACTGCTTCTCATATATAGTTCTTATTTGGACAAGCTCATTGTCAAAAACCATGAGATTCATGATTAATTAAGAAGCATCACTTTGCAATTTTTTTATTATAATTAAATTTCTTGCCATGCATGCAATATTAGGTATGATAAGTAAGATATGTATATAAGAGTGTAAATATCAGATTGTATATATATGTAATTCTTGACATCTCAATAAAATTTATTCCCATTCAAAATATAAACAAAATGTACAATTGGCATTTTCACACACTTACTTACTCTTGTTTAATATCCACAAGTAAAAACCATATCAACTTGATTTTTTCTTGTTTTATATTAGAACATATCATCATGTATCCACCTATAGAAATGAGCCATGACTTCAATTTTGTTTTCTAATTCTATATGTAACTCTCGTTTTCCGTTATACGTATTTTTCAGCATACGTATATAGATTTTTGACAATTGTCAGGTGTCCTGTGTTTTGACTAATCTTGCTTAGCTTAGCCTTAGTTTAATCTTGATTTGATTTGGTTTAACATGGTTCAACATGACTTGGCTTGGCTTGGTTTGGTTTATTTTGGGTTGAGATGAGAGGGGTTGTTATATAAGTCAACTTCTTTCTCTCTCTCTTCTTTGCTCTTCTTCATTTACTTCTTCTTCGTCTCCATTACTCCTCCCACCCACCAAAGAAACCCTAGGCAAGTGCAATCTTGCTTCATGATGGATCTCCTATTTTATTTTTCCATTCTCTTCCCCACTTGATTCTAAGTCTCTTTAGAACTTGGCATTTTTGGTTTTGATGGGTGGATTTTTGTAGATCTAAGTTTTGATCTTTTTTTATTTTTTTGCTTTGATCTATTAAAGCTTGGTATTTCCTAAAACCAGTCTTCCCAGGCTGTAGAAAATCTCGTTTTATGCCGTTCAGACCCTTGGAAGTCTCAATTCGGACTTGTTTTGAACAAGTTATGGCTATTTTAGTTCATGGGTTCAACTAAGGCATTTTTATGCTAGTTGGAGAAGAAGAGCAGTGTGCGCGTGGGCAACTTGGTGCCATACCATTCAGTTGCATGCATTTTTTTGCGCGGTGCAACCTAACCCAGCACGCGCTCCTTAGCACTGTGCAACCTAGCCTAGCACCCCCTTGGGCCCTGGCACAACCTGACCTGGTGCACCCTTGTCAGGCGCAGCCTAAGTCAGGCGTAACCTCAACTGGTACACCCCTATCAGGCGAAACCTAACATGGCGTACCCCAGTCATGTGCAACCTAACCTGGTGTACCTCAGTCAGGCGTAACATGAGTCAGGCACAACCTGACCTAGCGTAACCTGATCTGGTGCACCTTAACCTGGCGCAACCTAACTTAGGCACCACCCATCCCCCCTTGGCGCCACCTGTCATTTCTCTGGTGCCAGTTGACCAGCGCCACTTGTTGCCATAATACCCCTTGCCCCTTGTCCCCATGTATGTTCTCCTAGTTCTAGTTGTATATGTCAGGGATCTTGCATGTGACTTATACTTGACCTATCTTGTGACGACCCGACTCGATAGCTTATTGAACATAACATGACTTGCCAGTATTGATCTTGACATGAACACGACATGACAATCTTGATAGTGGCCCGTCGAGGCGCACTCTCTTGACAAGCACTCTTGACATGATAAGTAACTTGATAAGACATGTATAATCTTGATAGTGGCCCATCGAGGCACACCCCTGACAAGTAATCTTGACAAATAACAATTAACCCGACATGACATGAGAATCTTGAAAGGATATTGCGACAACTACCCTGACTTGCTAAGTAACTCTTGTCTTGACACTGTGGTTGATTTTCTGGATTGTGCCTGTACAAGCTACCTGTCTCATCTTGTATCATGTCTAGGACATGGATTCCTGGTTACCACGGTCAGGGATCCATAATGAATCTAACTAGGTTAATGACAAGATTGATCAAGTAGTTCATATAGAGAGATTTTTCCAGTTACAGGCGATACCGTTATCTCGACCACACCTGAGTGGATTTGTATCCTACCAACGAGTAGGGCACATTTCCAGCCTACTGTCATATGGGGCACTTCTTGAACACAAATGTACTGAGGTACACCAAGTCATCTTGTAACATATGTAACTCATGTAATCTTGATAACTCTAAGAAACCACGCCTGGATAATCTGGATAGCTGCAGGGCTTGTGACTCGGGAATATCTAAAATGCATCTTGTTAGTAACTAGGCCTGTGATAACCCTAGTTAGCTAATGATGGCAAGCCGTAAGACTTGATTGACCGTACCTGAATGCTTGCCTTGTGGTTAACGTGGAAATTATATTCTGCCACTTATTTTCATAATGTAAGGTATTATTTTATTCTAACCCTGCCTTCTTGTTACTTAATCATGTTCACTATCTATATCTTATGCTTATTAACCTACTGGTTTTAGTTCCTTAATGAAGCCTTCCTTGTGGCACTTGCTCTACTGGGTTCTGAACCAGCTGGTTTTGTTTGGCCAGATTTTGGAGTAGCACCCAAGGATCTACCTATCTTCCATCCAGATGGTGAACACCAGACGTAATGCTGACAACGAGTAGGTTCTTATTTGCTCTCCCACTCTATTGTAAATTATTCTTTTAAGGCATTTAGCCACCGAACAAGTGTTAGCTCGTGTTGAAACTTATATTCTGTCTGCCTAAGGGATGTAACATGATTGACAAATCCTAGGATTGAACATGTATGACTTAACTCTTGCTAGTCTTCGTATTTTGTATGACTAGCTTCATGATCATCTGAATATATAATGCTTGGGATGCCTTACCTTGTATATCCGATGATCTAATATCTTATAACATTTACTTGCTTACTTGAGATTAAGACACTAGGCTTGTTCTTGACTATAAGAGACTGTTGGCTTGTAGTTAAACCCTCATGCATCTAGACAGACGTGACCGTATTGCGAGGTGGCTTGCACTTCAATATACGTAGCTGGTTGTGTCTGTCCCCCACTCTCAAGTATTCTGGTTCTGGGGCGTGACACGGTTTAAGTGGTAGCCCATACAGGTCTTGTAAATCAAGATATGTAGGGGTTTTATTGAATAGTTGTCTCAATCAGCACTCATCATTTATCACTACTCGTGTCTTCTAAACTTCCTGAATCTTGACCTGATCACATGCTTATATCCTTGATCTATCTTGGTCTTTCCTTATTGTTCTTCATGTCATTTCTTCAGTGGCATTATTCCTAGTCCCGTCGATCAGCCCGATGGAGCACCTCCAGTGAACCAGTAACAACCTGGAGACCAAGCCTAACACTCAAGGGTAGCCTCCAGAGTCATGCCTTTTGGGGGTCAAGAGCCACCGATTCAGCCAGTCTAGCCTGTAGAGCCTGACCAAGGAGCCCTGATTGGACTCATCCGAGAATTGCTTGCATTCCAAGATCGTCGGGGCGATGCCCTACACCAAACAGTACAAGATGCTATGGGTAGAGTAGGTTATCAAGGGAACAATACGGCCAACAATTTCAACCGCCTGAACCCTCCTTTCTTTGATGGCAGTGAAGATGCGATTGTTGTTGATGCTTGGCTTCAGGATATAGAGGTTATTCTAGAGGCCGCTAGAATTCTAGAGGATGAGAAGGTGGCCGTAGTGCACCTGCAGTTATTGGACTTAGCCAGCAGCTGGTAGGCGATGCAAGCAATTGGTTTGGTGACGCATGTCTTATAGGAGGTATTCAGTGAGAAGTTCCAGATGAAGTATTTTGATGCAGTAGCTCGGTATGATCTACAGACCAGATTCAGTAATCTCAAGGAGATGGGAAGGACGGTCGATGGATATGTGGCTGAGTTTTTAAGGCTTAGTCGGTTTGCTCTTACCTTGGTAGTGACCGAATTGGACCGAGCCCAGCGGTTCCAACAGGGGATCCACCTAGAGATCATTCTAGCGATGGAGCTCCTAGGAGGGCATGAGTACACCTTCCAAAGGATAGTAGACCGAGTAGGGGGGCGGAAGAGGTCTCATAGTCAATTGTCCCAGTCATCAATACCAGCCCCAGCAGTTAAGGCTTTGACTATTGGAGCTTCTAGGAGGGCGACCACAGTCTCATCGATTCAGCACTCGACACCGATGTATCCTTAGCAACAGAAGCAGAAGCAGTCTTCCGCAATGAGCTTTACTCATTGTTGGATGCCAAGACATGTAGTATCAGAATGTCACAGAGCACAGGGATTGTGCTTGGCTTGTGGGATACCGGATCACAAGATAGGGTCATGTCTGATAGAGCCAGTTCCGCATAACTAATCGAACCTTAAACATCGGAGTCATGTTTTGTGAAGACGATTCAGCCGTGGGTCTCCGGTAGATGTTCTCACAAATTTATAACCCTAAATAACAAAAAATAATTATATGTATGAACCCAAAATTAACATAATGACATAAAATTAGATTAAAATTAGAATAGATATCATTATGCCTATAACTCCAAGATGTGCTCACTGTAGATTTGGGTTTCCAATAAAACCCAAAATAATAATAATAAACAGAATAAAACCATAAATATAAAGATGAAAATTAGGGGAAAAGAGAAGAAATTGAACCTGAAATAGTGTAGTCAAAATTATGAAGGTGGTTCAGCCGTGAGTCTATGGTAGATATGCTCACAAATTTGTAAACCTAAATTATAAAAGAAAATTATATGCCTATAAAACCAAAATTAACAAAACTGACAAAAAATCAGATTAAAAAAAATTGTGTGGCCATAAAAGTGTAGATGTGCTCAATGTAGCTGCGGGTTTCCTACAAAACCCAAAATAACAAAAAAATCAGAATAGAACCCTAAATATAAAAAGGGAAATTGGAGAAGAAATGTGCTAGAAAATTTGTATGCCTCTCTACCTCCCTTGCTATTATCTGATAAAAATTTAAAAAGAAAATCAATAGAAGAAGAGGAAGTTGGCGGTTTCTGAAATAAAATTGAAAAATAATTTATAAGAAGAGGAGAAAGTCGAACCTTTTAGTGGGAAGAATAGATGTGGGGAAATTTAAAGGTGAAATTAGTAAGCAGGATTGGGGGGAAAGAAATTTTTAGGATGAAGTACGGGGGATTGGGGGGAAAGAAATTTTTAGGATGAAGTGCGGGGGATTGGGGGGAAGCATATTTTAGGGTTGGAAAGTATATAGCCACGGGGTTTTTCTAAAATAATTCGCGGGGAGTTTTGAGGTTGATAATGCTCGTATTCTTATCTTTTGGTCTCACGACAATTATTATACGCCTTTATTTGTGTATAAAAATTTATAGCATACAATCCACGCCATAAATAACTTACCAAGTTATATTCGTAATACTTTTACGACATTCATTAAAATGCATACCGTAAATTAATTATTTATGGCATACAATTTATGTATGCCTTAATTTTAATGTCATAAAATGATACTGTTCTTATAGAAAAAGCATGTAGTACAACCTATGACTCAGTCTAACACAAGACACGTGACACATCACAAAGTCACACACGACATTTCTTTTACAAAGGAACCAAGCAACGAAAGAGCTTCACATAACCATGCATTTTACAACAAATATCCACGCACATCATATTACACTACTGCACGTTCTCATACTGCTGCACATAGTACTGATGCTAATACTTTCTGTCACTATTGTAATATGAATGGACATATTTCTAATCATTGTCAGATTAGAAAGCTAGTTGATATGAACATGTGCAAATGGGTTCCCAAAGCTAACTAATATGGATCCAAGTTTTGGATACCAAAGTCTTTGACACTTGGTGTAGGTGAAGCTTCTTATATCAAATAAAACCATGGAACACGTTGGTGATTGCAAGGTACAAAGGTTATCTTCCAAGCAATTATACCAACAAAAGTGTGTTACTAGAACCACTTTGGTAACATGCTAAACGATTTATTCTAAATGGTTGAATTTGTAGAATCTTGCATGTTATTAATTAATAGCTTGCTACTAGCTCTCATTTGATTTTCATTAAATGGTATATCTATTTAATTATAATTTTCTGAGAATATTTTTTCTATCTTGCATATGACTAAGTATGGATAATTATTTTTATATTTTTTCTTGATATATAATCTCCATATTTATTAGTGCACAATTTTATATATCTTTATAGTGAATTAGAAAAACTCTTTGAAAAAATAGTTTTTAGTATCTTTATCTTGGTAAATTTTCTATGGGTATTTACTTCTCTTATATTTAGAGATTCTAGATTTC
Source organism: Iris pallida (assembly GCA_029216955.1). NCBI lineage: Eukaryota > Viridiplantae > Streptophyta > Magnoliopsida > Asparagales > Iridaceae > Iris > Iris pallida. The sequence continues at coordinate 72,554,529 of JANAVB010003400.1, forward strand.
GATATTGGTTGATGATATACATATATTTCTTTAAATCTAAGTTCTTAAAGGTAGAGATTATTTTGGGTACAAGCCGAATGGGTCCTTCTGTCATACAGGGGTAAATAGCTTGATGTGACACGGTATACTAGTCTTTGGACTACCGCTAGCTGGAAACCGGCCACTACAGCTAACCCAAAGTGATCAGTACTTTATAGACTTAAGATTTATTAAGGTCTACTTACAACAATTGTCTAGTTCTGGATCTAGGATACTGAACCCGGTCCCCTAGGTTCCATAATACATCAGCGTATATAGGCCTTACATTTTGATTTTTAAATGCTTTATATTTTATTGTTACCTAATGATTTTGTACCATATAAAAGAATACATGTAATTGATACATCTTATGATTTTAGCTATAAATCATTTATTTTTTATTGTTTGAGATTTTTTAATTTTAGTGGATATACTTATTTTTGTGTTCTCTAAAACGGTCTAGAATCTTGGATTGATCTCTATTCTAAGCAAAGTGATATGGATTTCGTCTTTAGATTTGGATTTTAACTTTGATGGATAATATTATTTAAATGATAATATTTTCACAAAAGATAACATACATTGATTTTTCATAGGTTAATGTTTGTCATCTTTTGATATATTCATATTTTTGTCACACTATTGTATATTCAGACTTGATTTGATCTTGTGACTACTCATTGAATATTATCGTTTTTTGGTATGTTCTTTAGCCTTTATGTAATATTCATGATACTCATTTTATTAAGCTTTTATTATTCTCTTCTTATTCAAGTTAATAGCTGCCAATAGCAGTAATTCTTTGCTGGAGAGAAGTCAGGCAGATTGAATTTTTTATCTCAAAGCGTTTCTTTTTTTAAGCCTACAGTTATCGGATGAACACCGTTCTAAGGTTTTAAAAGGAAAGAAATGAACTTTGAAAAGAAGACATAATATTTTGATGAACTAGTTTCTTACTTATGGAAATATTTTTCTGTTTTAAATATATCAATACTATTGATTTTGGATATACCCATGTAAAGGAGGGCAGTTAATTATTTCAAATCAATTATTTCCCTGACATGCCATACATCTAGAATACCATTTATTTGGACATTTATCGAGTCCTGTTTTATTTGTTCATGATAGGCTATTTATGATTTATGTATTCTTTTATTAAAGTTATTTTCGTATAAAAATTCGAATCATCAACTGTCAGTCTGAGGACTAAACGGATGTATTCGAACATTTATTAAGACAACTTTTTATAATAAACTTCATATTTCAAAAGACTTTTGATTTCTCTTTATTATTTAGAATCTGTCTGTTAGTCGGATTACGACTATTTTGAAAAATCTTTTACGGCCTTGAAATCATTTTTGTTATTTGAATAATTTTTTAATTGGAGGTATATTTTGTTTGTTCATCATTAATCATTTGATTAGTGGATATTTATTTTTCCCTAAAGATGATATCTTATTTTAAGTTTGGAACTTTATATGCATTGATCAAAGGAAAGAACGATGCATATCTCAGATATCCCTTAGATCATGTGATTATTTATCTATTTTATGCATATAAATGCTTTTGAACTAGATACGTATATTTTAAGGGGAAGCAAACTAATTGCTTTGATTCATTTATACCCTTAATATATAGTATACCTAGTTCATCATGGACCTATAGCCTTTTACTTTATTCTTATTGATTGTGTTCATGATATTTGGATTTATATTGGATTTTTGAGAGAATATATGATTTTTTTAAATTTTTCTTGGTTCTTTCATTTTCATGGAGTCACAAGTTATAATTTTCTGATACTATATTGATTTTCTTATCTTGATAATTATTGAGTTATTATTATATTTGGCTTTACTTATTGAGGTTATATCACAAAGTTCATGATTATCTATACTTAGATTGGTCATACTTTGTGAGGGAGCATTTAAGTCGACTGAATTTCTCCTTCTCAAGTATTTTATCTCGATTACCTTCATGTTTATCTAATGGATATTCATATATCATGCTAAGATAATTGAGCTCAAATGCATTAACTTGGGTAAATAGATGATTCTAGTATCTCTATTTTGATTTCTTTCTAATGATTATACTCTATATGGAAGTGATTCACTAATTTGTTTGGGCAAAGTGTGAATCATATTTTTTTGTGATCATTGATGAAAATTTTCTTATATTGTCTAGATATACTATTTTTTGTATTTTTATTGGTATATACTAGATTTATGGATTTTAATTCCTAATGGATTATTTATGACCAATGATTTGATTTCTACTAATTGGTAAACTATTTATTGTTTTATTTCAGATTTTTTTTCAACCAACTATTTTGTGTTTTGACAAGTTTTTCTACTTTAGTTATATAATTTTCTAAACTTGTCATTACACTATTCTCCTAATTGTTGTTCATGAATTTTCTTTGCCTTCCTTCTACTATGATATATTTTCTTATGCTTGAGTTTATTTTATCTTTTATTATAGGGTAGCTTATTTTTAATCATGTCAACGAGGGGGAAATAAGTTTAAGTTTACATGCATCTATCGTATCGATCTTAAACTTAACCAATTTTCCATAATCAAAAAGTGGGAGATTGTTAGCCCAATAATTATATTATATTTTTGAATATGGCTAATTGATTAAGTTTAACATAATGACGTCACTAATATTCATGTAATCACTATCATGTTGCTACTTAAACTTAGCATTGTCCTAACGTTCACTATATCAAATTGCTATGCTTGTATCATATTGCATCATATTTGTTTTGTTCGTCTAGTATGTACTTGAAGAGAAGTAGTAAGCATGATCAAACCAGGACATATGTAATAAAGAATTATTGATGGGCAAAAGACGGTATTATACAAGAAGATTTCTCTGAACCGCCATGCGACCTATCCAGGGCCTCGTGTCCGGGGTTCTGCTACCATCATGGAAAAATGCGCCTTCAAGTCTGCTCAAATACAAGAAGACAGGCATCATCAAAGGGCTATTGGTTTTGATATTTATTATTTATGTTTCCTTTTATTGAGTCTAGAAAATATGCAGGATTGATCGGATCGATACTGGCTTAGCTATTCTCAGTCCATAAAAATATAGCCTACCTATCCACAAATACCTATCCAAAAGTCTATATACCAAAATAGCCCAAAACCCAACCTATTTGTCCAAAATAGTTCTAGCAGAACTCTGCCCGAACTCGACTCGAGTTCGATCAGGGTGGTTTTAACCATTCCCTCTAAATCTACATCCAATATTCGAATGCGAGATTTCTACATCCGAACTCTGGCCGAATGCGGTAAACACTATAAATAGAGTTGAGATTGCAATTCAATTCACATATCCTATTTCATCTATTCTCTTCTCTATCTAAAGTTTTATGAGCTTTTTACTTTCATATCTAAGCTTTCACGACTCTTAGCCAAGACATTACAGTTTTTGTTTAATATAGAATTTGGTGTTGAAGAGTTGTATCGGAGGCTGTATTCAGAAAACATTTTAGTTTTCTAATTGCCTTCTGGAGTCGGTCGTGCGCTCATCACCAAGCATGGTGTTGTGAAGTCGGTCGTGCACTTGTCGCCAAGCACGGTGTTGTAAGAGTTGCAAGCACTCAGTTAAAGCTTGTGCCATAGTTGATTAACATCGAGCAAGAGTACTCGACACAGGACTAGTTCTCCCAGAGGGAGATCGGTATACATCGTTGTGTCATTGAGTTTGAATTCTTGACTCTTACTTTACCGTATTTTATTTACCGTCTTTTATCTGCCATCGTTTATAATTGCTTAATTTTTTAATTGGTGATTATTTTTGCTGCACACACACACACTCTATTCATCACCTCTAGTGGTGCTCAACGGTCCTACAGTAATGATAGGTTTTCCGAATGGCAAAATCCAGGGTAAGGTATTCTTTTTCAACAGGAGTATATCTAACTTTAGCTCCAATCAGTTGTCGACTGAGGTAGTTGATGGCCTGTTCGTAGACGGCATCATTGTTCTGGGCTAATAATACACCAAGAGAATAGTCCATGGCTCGGACGTAAAGTAGAATGTGTTTATCCATTACTGGGTCCACTAAGACTAGAGGGTTCGTGAGGTACTCTTTAATGTCCTTAAAGTCTCGTTGGCTTTCTTCGGACCAGATGTATGATACCCCTTCTTCATCAACTCGGTGAAGGGCTTACAACATCCTGAAAGATTAGAGATAAACGTTCAGATGTACGCTAAGCGCCCTTGAAGACCACGAAGTTCATGAGGGTTCTTTAGCGGTTGCATCTCGATGATAGCTTTTGTCTTCTTGGGATCAACGTGAATCCCCTTTGAAGTGATAATAAATCCCAGGAATTTGCTGCTGGATACCCCAGGAAAGACTTGGTCGGGTTCATCTTCAATTGATGTGCCCTCATCAGGTCAAACACAGTTCCTAAGTCATGTAGGTGATCACCGTAGATACGACTTTTTGCAGTGATGTCATCAATATAGCATTCGACTATCTTACACAAGTGTTTGTAGAATATGGTGCTCATACTCTCTGGTATGTAGCGCCTGTATTCTATAAACTGAAAGCCATCATGGTGTAACAAAATACGTCGATCGGTGTCCGGAACGGCGTGTGTTTCTCATCTTCTGGTGACATCTTGATTTGGTTATACCCTGAGTAGCTATCCATGAATGACGTATGCTCGAACCCATAGGTATTATCTACCATTACATCAGTGATTGGTAGTGAAAACTCATCTTTCGACATACGGTGTTCAGATCGTAGAAGTCTATACAGACTCGGACCTTTCTATTTTTTCTTGGCGACTGGGTCAATATTGGCTACCCAATCTGGATTTTGTTCCTCACAGATGAAGCCACTTGCTATCAGCTTATCCACCTCTTTCTCAATGGCGTCTATAATATTGGGGCAAAAATATCATTGTTGCTGCTTCACGGGCTTTGTATAGGGTAATATATTTTATTTGTGTACGTTGATGTTTGGATCTAGCCTTTGCATTTCTTAATAACTCTAGACGAAGACATCTATGTACTATCTCAAGAGCTCGATAAAAGATTCACGATCTTTCCCTTTTAAGCTTTTGCTAATAAAGATTGGCATAGGAGAAGAGTCATCTCCCAGATTGACTTGTACGTCCTCACCTTCGGTGGAAGGCTTCCGCTGTTCGAAGCATTTTTCCAATTTGGAATCAAGTTGTTGAGCCCAAGATTCAACTTCGAAAGGCTCGATGAATTGGTCATCATCTCCTTCGATATGGTCTATAGATGTCATATTCACTGATAATGTTTTCCGGAATGCTTTTCCGATGCTGACGTCGGAGTCGTAGGAAGAGTCTAAAGAATATGAATACGTTTCCCTGTTGGATTGTAAGTTTCGGTAGGCTTGGATAAGAAATACCCTAGACCATAACGGGTCTTGTGGTAATATTGATCAGATTCACCTTTGGGGACGTTGATCTTAGTTGGCAAGTGTCGACCCTTAAAATAGTTAAAGCCCATATTGTTGTTCAAGTCAAACACCATCTTCTTGATGATACGTCGAGCTTGAGGAGTGTAGTAGTGAACTTGCACCATACGATTTCATGTTCTAACTTATGAGAGACGTGGGTTCGAGAGCATTCTATTCGACCGAATGTAATAGGCTTCTCTCCCTTCTTCCTGGCTGGCACTATGATATATGTGTCGTGTATTGGGTGGACTAGGCACAAAGAGTAAGTGGACACGACTTGTGTTTGTAGAGATAACCTTAGGGCATGCTTAAAGGAATATTCAGCGAAAGAAGCAAAGTACTCTGAAGACATCCCTTTATTGATAAAGTTGGACAAATCATCCTCCAGGATTATGTTGTCAAACCCAGGGAAGTGGGGTACGATCGTGTTTTTCAGATTGCCACCCCCAGTCTTTATGGTTGGCGAGGTTCAAGAGGGAATAGGCGGACTATATAGTTTTACTATATGAGGTTTGTCAGAGGAAATCTTCATTGTTGGCGGTCCTTTTAGCCGAACCACTAACGGATTGAGGAGTTTGTCGGTGGTTTGACCTTCGATGCTGTAGGATGTTCCTTAACTTCACTTTGATAGGTCCTTCAGAGGAGATCAGCATTTCTGTCTCATCATCGGCATCCTCGCATGAGTCCCTTCGATGGTTTTTCGGGAATAGGCGAGATTCTGAATAGTTGACTTCAATCCCTTTGAAAGGATCAATGTTTACGAACTCATTCTTCACTACACCGTCACTATTGACATATTTGAAGCATTGGTATAGGGTGGAGGATACGATCATGTTCTCATGTATCCGCAGCCTCTGTCATGCCCCAGTTCCAAAATATATAGGGAACCCAAGGCATGAGCATGCCAGCTGTACGACTAGAATATGTATCCCAATTTAATAGAATTATCATATTTGTTGTACGATGTAAGGTACACTAACATATGCTAACTAATCTATATCTCAATCAACAATAAAGAATAAATTCAAGAATAAATAATATGTATCATGGTCTGGAGTCCATTAACATATATGTTTGATTAGACTCGAAGAACAATATGGGTCTATAAAGCTAAGCAAATAAGCAGAAAGTAAGTAAATATAAATAACGGAAGATACTTAAACAGGGAATGGCAATACCAACAAGATCAACAAACTAACTCAGTACAATCATCGAACTTACTCAGCACAATCATCTACATGGAGAGATTACCAAGTCCTCATGGGACTAGCAAGATACATAAAAATAATACTATAATAAACTGTAAATGAAATATGACAAGGCGTAATAATAATTCGGGTCATAACATGGTTTCGCATCCCATCATCGAAATAATGTATCAATCCTATAACCAAACGATGACAAGAAGTGATCCACCATTCTGTGACAAGACACTATCCCATGCCATAACACAAGCTGAACCTAACCATCTAGGTATAATGAAAGTCGAAAACTATACTGGAATGTATAAGTTGGTAGGAATAAAACATAGCATCCGCTAGAGGCTTTTGCATGAACTAGTACACATACGGATCATATGTGATGTGCAGTCGGGGCCACTGAGTGGATATATCCCCTAGCCATACTTTGCATCACTAGCATACCTCCCGACCGTATCTGCCTCATAAGCAGGGGCTGCTGTCGGATATATCCTCTAGTGACACACCAAAAATTGGGAAACCATGAACCCAATCTGGGTTACTGTAAGGCTGTGGGCTAGCTTATACATCCCAATTGTTTTCCCTGCCCATGTATCACATAAGTCATATCCATGGCTTGGCAATCCATATCTCTATGCAAGTCACTATCTAGACTCCGCTAATCCATATATGAACTGACACACGAACCGTCCGATCGGTAGCAAGTAGAATACGTAGGTTCATGCAAACTCTATGATCCTCACTCTTGTGTCATGTATGAGATGTGTCAACTGGTCAAAGAATTTATAAAGCATAACTTCAATACATCGGGAATGTCAACTATCACGTATAGTCAACACATACACATGCACACAAACATTGATAGACATATCGATGGCACCCAAGTCATACTTGGACGCACTATACTAATGTAAAATACTAGCAAATATACAAATCGAGTACGAGTGCAAGATGGTAAGGTATCATGCCTGAAAGTTGCACGATGATTCGGCGACGTCTCGCAAGCAAAATCATCAATCCAAATAAAGTAGTAAAGGTGAAACTCCTGTAAACATCTCAGGATGCTGAAACAGATATTGTCAAAATTCCTAGAATAACCTAAATTGCTGGGTTAGGCAATCCATAAGTCCAATTCTGGACATAGGGACAAAATAGTAAGTTTGGGCCAAAATAGTATCCCCGTTGGACCCACTTTGCACCGAAAAGCGTGCTAAAATAAAAGATCTCTAAACCTAGAAAACTATATGTATACGAGACCAGAATAATAATACGAACACAACGGTATATCCAAAATTGGATTTCGACGAGCATATCACAAAATTGCTCGTCGAACTAAAACATAGGGCCTAATTTGCATCAAAATGCTGTCGGGATCCAAGTTCTCGAAATTCGACAAACCGTAGGTCTATTATGGGCAGAACGACTTCACAAGATCAATGGTGGTGGCAGATTTGGAAACCGATATCCCGGGTTCAAAATTTGTATTTTTAAAATTATAAAATACTAATTCGAACGGCCAAATTTGGCGTTGAATTCAACTAATCAAACGACATAATAATGGAATGAAATTTTTGTCACGTGAAGAGGGTATACCAGTTGTGTATATGAACATGTGGCTCAACAATCGGTGCTTCCATGAGGGAGAAATAAATTCGCAAAGTTGGCTACACGGATCTGTCCAAATTAAACTTGATTTAAACGGTCAACTTGGTGGCCGATTTTAATCTATCAAACGATCGAATTAACGGTTGAAAATTTAATTGAGCGAAGGGGTATATACCAAGATTGAGATGAAAGAATTGAATTGATGATCCAACTTTCAGATTGTCTAAAAAATGCGTCCAAAGTCACTATCCCAAAACTCAATTTTGACTTCGAATTCGTGCGTGTCACAACGGAATTTGTCACGAAACGCACGACTCGAATATGTATCATGTCGGGGATGATAGGGACGTAGCAGGGGGTTTGCCGGTGATCATAGGGCCAGGGGTCGTACGGCTTACGATAGTGTTTGGTACTGTCGCTGCGATTTCATGCACAGCACCTATATTGGTGTGTACGTACATGTTGCGCGGTTGGTCGCGCCAAGCGGATAGCGGTTAGTCCATTATGGTGTGGTGGCTCGTCGATGCCGGGGTGGCCCACCGTCATACTAAGGAGGTGATGTACAGTCACGTGCGGGTTGCTTTGTTGGTGCTACTTGGCCGGCATAAGGAGGAGGTTGGATGAGCGGGAGCATGGTCTACCTGTCGGATGTCGACACCGACAACGCCTTTTTCTAAGGGCTTGGTCATAGTTATGTGTGTAATATAGACCAGTCCTCGTTGCTTCCACCCTCTTTTTATTGGGCGTAGAAGGGGTCATATTACAAGATTTGACCTTTTTTCTATTGATCTTACTGGCATGACGTAGAACAGACCAGGTCAAATCATCCGTAAGGTCCATGCGTACCAATATGACCTCTTATTGAGGTATTTTGATAGGTACTAACCATGATGTTCGAGCAGTTGGGAGGTTAACGACCTCTATAGTTATTTTTGGGATCGGGATGACCCTATCATCTGCCTTTGTTGGCAAAAATTATAGAATTGGAGGGTCACCATATTGACAGAAACCACCTTCTCTTCAAAGTCCAATAAGAAGACGTTGGCATCGACCTGCCTCTGTATGTAGTTTTTATGATGTAGCAATCCTGAGTCGTACGGTGGACCTACCAATGATAATGATAATACTTGGGATCATCCACCTTGTCTACCTCATCAGGACGCCTAGGAGGGAGAAGTTGCATCTTTTTGTCGTCGGGAAGCACATTGAGTAGCTGTAGTGCGGTCTTATGTTTGAAAGAACAATTTTTCTTTTGTATTGGGGGTCTCTCAGGTTTCTGAGCAGGAGATGTACCCTGACTGAGGCTTGCAGTCATAACATGCTTTGCTTTGGACTCCCGATCATTGTTGTTGGAAGTCCGAGCAGACCTTCTGCCCTTCTCATTCGGGAAGCTCATTCCTAGTAAATGGGCCTCCTTAGCTTTTCTTTCCACTTCCTCGGCATTAATAATAAAAGTAGTCCAGTCTGTGGGACCAGACAACCCCGTCCAAAGTTGTCATTGGAGTCAAGCCTTTTCGATAGGTATCCATCATGGGTGATTCAGGAACACCAGGTGGTAATCTTAGTACAGCTTGTCAAAACCGTTCTATGTAGATCCAGGCAGACTTTCTATCATTTTGAGTGGTGACCAATAAAGTAGACATTGTCATGTCTATTCCTGGCTCATAAAATCGAAATAGGAACAGATGCTAAAGGTCATCGAAGGTTGATACACAGTTGTCCGGGAAACTATAAAACCATTTGTAGGCGACTCTTAAGGTACCGACAAACAGATTTGTGAGGAGAGCCTTATCTTTTGGCACCTGTCATAGTGCTGAAATGATTCAGATGTTGACGGGGAGATTCTTTCCCGTCAAATGGAGTGATGGTCACAGGTTTGAACTTAGGAGGATAGACCACCTTATTCCATTCAACTGGAAAAAGGTTGCCTAAACACTAGCTTCTGCCGAGATTCTTGTTTGTCTTTGGCATCGACACTAGCTTAGAGATCTCGGATGGCTTCGAAAACTTCTTTCGATACTGCTTGCGTAGATGCTTGCGACAAGGTATGATTTCTGGCTGCAGGCGGTAGCACTATATAACGAATTATAGTTGGATGATTGGGGGCATCAGATTCCCTATTGTTTCCCGGTTCAGGAGCTTGAACTTGCAGTTGTGACGAAGTTTGGGCCGCTTTTATCTCGACGACAGTCTTTGTTAGGAATGCAAGACTGGCATTCATAGTTTGTATTATTTCTTCGAGCATTTTGAAGCGTCGGGTGTCGTGAGATCTTTGTCCATCACTTGCCATATGTGATGGCATAATACGAGTACGAGCTGATCGATCACTTTTCATCCCTGACTCCCACGCTTCACTATCGATATTGTATGCAATCATTTAGGAGTAATCATAGAAATTGTTGTTTCTATCATCCTCTGTCCCTGAGGCTTCAGAAGCATGTTGGGATGGGTGCCCACGGCATTCTTTCCTTCGGTTCTGTAGGAATTAATGTCCCTTTGGAACGTAGGGTTGTGATGCAGTACCGGAGATTGGCTACCCCCTGCATTTTGGATGTACTGAGGACTCGTACCCCCAATTAGGACAATAGTAGGTATGGTGCACTGGCTACCCCCAGTTCTTAAGGCTTCGAATAATAGTTTGTATTTCAAACGTGTCCTCTGGAACACCCCGGTGTTGGCCATATCCAACTTGCTGCTCTTGAATCGGTTTTTCGGCGTGCTGATCGAAGGATGAGATTTCGTTTCGTCCATAGAAGAACTCCTTACAACATGGCACAATAAAAAGAGAGGCTCATTCTTATTGTCTGACCGTACTCGTTCGTCGAGACACTGCCTGTCGGATGCGGTGGACTGTAACCATTGGAACACATACTATGTTTTTAGGACTGATGCGAACTTTGCTCAGCAGCAGTTAATAACGATACTAGCACACGTATGCCCCACAGAGGGTGTTTCGTGTGTAGTATCCGCTGTTGTTCATTTCACTTAACGCTTGTGATTAATCACGTGATACAAATCATGAGAAGGTTCACTTTTATGCCTACTTTGAGCCTCTAGATTGACTGAGTGTTGTGGCATATAAATGGATGTTATTCCGAGCCCTTTTCATGTGCATGCTGTGCATTTGGACAATTGAAAGATTTTGGAAGCTGGTCTAGCACAGAGGCACACTGGGGAGACCGGTAGAGCTTCCCATCAGTCATGCATCACGATGAGCAGCGCACACATCTCACCATTTTCTGGAATGATAGAGGTAGCGTGTGTTGTGCGTGCGCCTTCGCGCATTCATCTTAGACTTGCAACGTGTAGTGCCCTGCCTTGGTTTCCCTCACACGCCAAACAATTCAAGGCCTTGAGTGTGCCTTGGTTTGTGTCGTTCCTACGCCCAGTGGTAGGCGTGGGCTTCCATCGCACATTGATATTCTCAAAGTCATTTGCCTGACAAAGGGGTAGGAGGTGAAGCCGTCGGCGCACCAGATGAATGTTGGATCGACGCGTGCTGCTCCTCTTCAGTAGGTTCTTGGTAAGTTATGCGAGCTTTTGGACACCCATTCCTTCTTTATTTTCTTAGGCTGTGACAACCTAGGAGAAGGGCCTACACTATTCCCATAGACCATTTTCTTAAATATGGATTGGTCGAATTTGACGACCAATATTTTTGCAGTAGTTTCGAGCCTGGTCGTATCAGATTGTATCATACTCTTCTCGTTGGAATAGAAGGACATCCCCAACAGAGTCACCATCTTGTTCGCCACTGTTTCTTGATGCCGTGAAAGAGCATTGAAGGTTGTGAATGAGAATGTAATTCAGACTTCCAATTATACTTTGTTTTTTATCTGGGTTGTGATGATAGAGGGTTGCTACGTTATTCTGTTGACGATCTGACTGAGAGAGAGGGTTGCTGGGCTTAACTTTATGGTCTAAAGGAAGCAGCAATAACTCTCTCTGGAAAGATTGGAAACTTTTTGAGGAAAATATAGGAACTAGAGGGAATCAAGAGCTTCAAATAGAGAAGGACTCTTCCTATTTATAATAGAGGGGAAGGGTAATCCAATGAGAGGTAGGCGCACGTTCCATCAGATTGCTACGTAGCATTCCTAAACAGGAGTCAGTTACAGCAAGGCATGCACTTCACTGGTGAGAAGCCTTAGCTGACTGCCATGTAGTAGATTAGGTATTTTATTGTTGGAGGAAATCTCGAAATGCTAAAAACTCGTTGTGGCATGACTAGGTCTTTGACATGTGTCATGCGCCTAACTCTCTACACGCCTAGGAATCACCATCCTAGGTGGCATGTTTATTATTAAGGAGAATTGTAGGCACGGGGCAGAGGCACACGCGCATGAAGAAAGGGCTCAAGGTGACACACGCCTGAACTTGACTAGGCAACACGTTCCTGGGGAGACTTAGGGTGACACATGCCTGACGTATCTATTTTTTAGAAGAATGAACTTTAGCTTTTATGTTCATTATCTGCACAAAAATCAAAGCGTCGGATAGAGGTCTCGAGAAGACCATACTCATTAAATGCAACCTCGAGGGGAGTAACAGACAAGTGTAGGTAGGGGCACGATGAGTCGTGCGCACCCATAGAAGTGAGGCACATGATGAGATGGGGCATATCCCCTAGCAGGGCGTAGATAGCCAAAGTAAATATGACTTTGGTTTTTGTCACGACCCGCACCCTGAAATTGGGCATGAATCGTGCGCACTACCAGCCTACGTCGCAGTGTCGATGGTAGAATGCTGTATAGTCATTATATGATGAACAACCCACTAAATTATATTTAACTCCACTTCGGAGAACAATACTCAATCAAAGCTCTAAGATAGAAGGAATAATGAAAAGATATATAAAGTCACAAAACCATAAAATAGATAAAATCTCGAAGATAAGTAATCTCCAAAACTACATGTCTAAAAATGTCAAATATCCAATATCCACTAAACCCGAAGACAAATTCGGCCTCAAACTAAACCTAATTCTATTTGAACATTCACACTGGGTCAGATGCTACAAAATCCTCTTAAAAAGCAAGGACGACCTTAGCCCCATCTCCCATATATAGACCATACCGATTAGGGCACCCGTCCTCTTCATAATCACCTAAAATGTTTACCTTGTCAGGATGGAACGAGTACAATTTATTGAATGCAGTTTCAAGTATATGTTAACGAATATAAGACAATAGTTAGTCATAAAATATAAGAAGAGAATATCGAAGTAATCAGAACACGAAACATAAGGAAATGTAAATAAGAAAATAGATGACAATATGTAACAGAAAGATAAGCTATCTATGTGATTTGAAGTAACTTTTTTATGTGATCAGTCAGGGATAGTTACACCACCAGGCTACTTTATTTATTAATGTCTACAGAGCAGAAAATAAAATATGGTCTATGGTCTGATCACATATCTTTTTAGTACTTCCCCTTCCCGACACAATATATGAGAAGGAATATGACATGTAAAGTAAATATGGAGTGCCATCGTGAAATGAGCATGTCAGGAATCAAGTATTATATAAATGAACAGTATAATATAGGAATTAATAATATTGAAAATAAACAATAAATGTACTCGCCTGGAGTCCTGAGCTGGTGAAACGGGTTAGGTACCAAGTCCGAGTCCAAGGGACCTATTCTATGAATTATACTGTCAATAATTAATTGAAATCAAATTCAATTGTCTACTTTGTTATTAGTTTCAAGACAAGGATCATAAACCAATGGGTAGTTTGTTCTTAGTCCTCTAATACCTATTAGGTATCTCATCATATATATATATATATATATATATATATTTTATATATATATATATATATATATATATATATATATATATATATTAGGAACCCGCACTTGACACTAGATACCTACCAAATGCTTCTATGTATCACAGATACCTACATTACTCACTTGACACTAGTATGCACGTCTTTATCTAGCATGAACATCTAAAGCACACATAAATGCCCCAACTTATGCATCCTCACTCTTCCAATCGTTAACCTAGATTTACTTGATGTCAATTGAAGTTCTTATATGTACTCCCTACTCTAAGCATTCCCTCATGACAACTGTCTCTATTCCTATATTTGTAAATCTCTATTCCTATATTTGTAGGATACACCAGGTACCCGGGTCAAGCACAAGGACCAGCATGATACCCTAGGTACCCTTGTATCCAATGACCTATTTATGACATACAACCAAATCCTTGTTCAGACTTTATTATCTGCATTTTACCTTTAGATGTTTGGCAAAGCATCCTACTGCTACAATAATCCACCTATCATAACTGATACTCAAGAAGATTTTTCCCTTCCCATGCCCGTACTATATTGTTCTGTACCCTCTTGTAGCAGCTATTGCTGCAGCACTTTAAGGCCTTATACATGTATCCATAGCTCTAAATCTAACTTGTGCATACCATGCCCTCTACTTGCTATGATATCCTTACTGTACTTTGTACACACTTGTTTCTTCCAATTCTCTACACGTTAGCCCATAACCAAGGACTGATACCTTCTAATTAACTCCCTATTGTTATCATAAGAATACCTGTGTACCAATCAGATACCCCCACTCATATCCTATCTCTCATTGATGCACATAGATTTATCCAAATCCTAAGTTACCTATGCATGCACACCCAGGCTCATTACTCCCTCCCAACTATGATGTCTACTTTGACTTTATCTACTTTATGTTGCCTTACCAACTGCTGTAAATTGGTCTGTGACTAATACTCAAATCTGGAACCCAATAGTGGTCTTATGTATACTAAAACTGCTTCCACTATGCACTTTTTCGCATCCTATATGTACACCTACATGTTCACCTAATCGACTGCTCATATACTGATCCTATAGTAGTTACCTATATCTGCTTCATCCCCTATGGAAAGAAATCCCTATGCTCAGGTATTCCTATGGCTCCTCAAGTATTAATACCGTTCCCCTATTCCTTTGAGACCACTGATACGCCCACAGATTACCTATAGAAGGTCTGCAACTATCTTGCTAATCCCAAACTACTGCAGTTCCTACCCTATGACTGTACCTACTCAACTCGGCAGACCCCTACTGGTCATGTAGTACTACCAACCATCCGACCGCTCCATTGATACCCAAACCCCTCAAAATTTCATAATATGTATACATAGATCTCACCTAAGGTAATAAGCTACTAGAATTTGGGCAACTAATTACCATTACTACAGTCCGTTTACTGATATCGTAATATATACTCGATACTCGAAAGGACCCAAAGATACATACCACTCTACACTTAGGAATCTGTAGCCTTCTGCTACCTATAAGGCTCATCGCCTATCCTTGCTCTGTTACCCCCATACCCGAAACACAGAGGAGACCCCATTACCGATACCTTAATCATGAACCAAGGTCGGATACCCTACGGATACCTGCCTGCCGTCTGCACAGGCATGACAACATGTAATCCCGTGCCCCTTAATACCTTTTTTATACAGGTTGCACACAAGATGCCCAACCCCTATGTGCGCAAATACTTAGCAACCGCTATCTTTCTAGGCAATTCAGCAACACCCGAAAGACTACCGCTCTATGTATGTATGTATATATATTTTTTACTTAGCAATTGCTATCTTTCTAGGCAATTCACCAACACCCGAAAGATTACCGCTCTATGTATGTATGTATGTATGTATATATATATATATATATTTATATATATATATACATACATATATACATACATACATATATATATATATATATATCATATTCCAGCGCTCGTCTCCCCTGAGTGAGCGCCGCACCTATTATGAACCCTAATTCCACCGACTCCGGCTTGGCCTCTGGCCGGGCCGGCGTCCAACCATACGAACGGATCACTTGACCTTCGTGTTTCTGCTTTGAGGGTTTATGACATCGAAATCCTTTGCAGAGGTGGTTGGAGCTGCTCCGGCGCCTCAGTCGATCGCTATTTGAACTCCTTCTTTCTCTAAGGGGGGTCATGTGGTCTCCTTCACGGAGGATGACGAACAGATCCTGATTCAGCCATTCAAATACGCTTTGATTGGGAAATTTTCGCATGCCAAGCCATCCATCGACGTGATTTAGAAATCCTTTTTGGGATTTCAGTTCGCCAGAGAGGAGAAGGTTGGTGTGATTGACCCTAAGCATATTGTCATCCGTCCGGCTCTTGAGGCTGACTTTTTACATCTCAGGGCATGAGAGATTTGGTATGTTTCTAAGGCTCCTATACACATTTTTTGTTGGTCCAAAGACTTCTGTGCTGCTCAAGAATCACCTTTGGCTCCTACGTGGGTCTCTCTCCCTGGCCTTCCCTACCAGCTCTTTGCCAAGAATGCTTTATTCTCTATAGTATTGGGCATTGGTACTCCTCTCAAACTTGCAGGGCTACGGAAGAATTCTTTCGTCCTAGTACAGCAAAGGTCTTCATAGAGGTTGACGCGAGTAAACCTCTTCCTCCTATGGTGCGTATTAATTTGCCAAATGGCAGGTCTATCTCCCAAAAAATAGAGTATGAGAATATTCCGAAGTTATGTTCTTCCTGTAAGCATCAAGGACATACAAGGTACTCATGCAAAGTACAAGCAGCCAATAAAGTAAATCCTCCTCAGCTCAAACACAAGGAAGTCAGGATTAAACCGGTCATTAATAACCCTTCATTGGAGAACTTTACTGCTGAACAAGGGGAAACATCCAATTATGCAGAGGGTGTTAATAACTCTGCCATTAGTGACCAACCGCCAGAAGCTAATCACCTAGCCATCTCAGCGGGGGGTGAGCCTACCACTGAGAACCCGCCTCCCGAGAATCAAATCATTCCCGCAGCCATTACTCAACACGTCAACTCCCTTAAACCGTTATCTCATACGTCAAACCCTTCCTCATCAAGGTCGGCGCCAAACCCGGCTCACCCACCTATCCCTGCAGTGGACCTCTCGAAGAAGGGAAACTACGCTCCTGGGCAGATACAGTTGATGCTGCAGAACTCCAACAAAGCCAGGAGGATTTGGATGTCGTAAAGCTGCCCTCTGAAGCAGCCGGGGACCCTGCTGCAGAAGTGACGGCTGTTGACCCTTGTGTTGACCCTAAGCCAGATCAACCAACACAAACGGCTGCCGATGATGACAGACCTCCTCGTCCTCCAGTTATCCCTGGGACCGAGAAGAAAAAGAAAGTCGCTCCACCAGCCGTCCCTTGTCTTCTCCGATCCGTAGCTAAGCTCACACACACTCCTCCCCCATCCTCCTCTAATGATTAAAATCCTTTGTTGGAATATTAAGGGTATTGCTAACCCGATGGCTTTCAAAAGGCTCAAGTCTTTATGTAGAACTAACAAAGTTCCTATAGTAGTGATCTTAGAACCTAAAGTTCAAGTTGATAAGCTCCTTACATATCAATTCAAACTGGGCTTTCATTGCTTCGTCTCTAACCAAAGAGGAAATATTTGGATTATGGCTAGATATGATACTGACTTGTCGGTGGTAGACTCATTTGAAAAATGTCTTACTGTTACTCTCTCATCCCCCTAATACCTTCCGTAGCTGTTTTATCCACAGTACATGGGAGTAATACTAAGGAAGGCAGACGTCTTCTGTGGGATCAGCTACTTATGGTGCGTGCTAGATGGAGCCTTCCTTGGCTTGTCACTGGAGATTTTAATGCAATAACTTGTCAGGAGGAAAAGTTTGGTGGCCTCCCTCCTTACGTTGTATCCATGAAGGAATTTTTTTGAATTTCAAATTGCTTCTGGTCTTTCTGAGGTTCCTTATACGGGCAACTGCTTTACTTGGGTCAACAGGCAATGTGGGTCTCCCAAGCAAGGCTTTCGGCTGGATAGGGTCTTGCTCGACTCTAAATGGCTAGAATGGGCTCCTCTATCGGCTTTATCCCATCTGAAAATCGGAGTCTGATCACGCACCTGTTTTACTGTCTTTAGAAAGTGAGAATCCTAACTCCCCTCGTCCTTTTCGCTTTTTGTATTTTTCGAAGGACCACGATACATTTCTTCAAGTAGTGGAGTCGGCATAGAGTTTTGTTTATCATGTTAATAGTCTGGTACGGGCTGGTCTTTGACTTACGGCTACCAGGAAGGCTTTATCCACTTGGAGTACAGCTACTTTTGGAGATATCTTCCAGGAAGTGAAGAAGGCCGAGGATGCAGTGACTGCTTTGGAATCTGCTTGTGATACGGATCCTTCTCTACGCCCGCAATGGCTACTTGCTAGGGCTCATTTGAAGCAAAGACTGAGAATTAAAGATGCTTATTGGAAATAAAAAGCACGAGTCAAATGGGACGAAGAGGGTGATAGGAATACAAAGTTCTATCACTCGTGTGTCTCCTCCAAACGTAATCGACTGCATATTCATCACCTATAATCTACTGACGGGTGCACACTATCATCTCTACAGGATATACAACAGGAAGCAAATGTTTTCTATAGTAAGGTATTCACTCCCCCTCAAATAGTTATAGATGATGATTACCTTGCTCATATTTCTAGCTTTATCTCCCATGAAGAGAATGATGGATCGATTGTTAACCATCTATGGATGAGCTATTCTCTACTGTTAAAAGCATGGACTATAGTAGTGCTTCGAAAGATGATGGTTTTTTGGGCACCTTCTTCTTAGCCAGTTTACAGATCATAGGTTATGATATCCTGGAAGCGGTTTGCTTGTTTATGGACGGATTTGCTCTACCGAGGTCTTTCACAAGTACGAATTTGCATCCAATCCCTAAACACAAGCACCCCAAAGCTCTAAATGATTACAAACCTATCAGTTTGTGTAATTTTGTTAACAAAATCATTTCTAAGCTACTGGCTAGGAGGTTGACTGATATTCTCCCTTGTATTATTTCTCAAGAACAAAGTGGTTTTCTTAAGGATCGAGAAATTATGGATAATATTATATTGGCGAGGAGATGATCTCGGTGTTGGATCACAAACATTGGGGAGGAAATATGGCGATTAAACTTGACATGAGCAAGGCCTATGATCGGGTCAGTTGGGCATTCCTTCTTCGGGTTATGAAGCAAGTTGGGTTCTATAATGAATGGTGTACTATGATTCTTCATCTTGTAGATAACATCTGGTTTTCTACTCTAATCAATGGAAGAGCTTCGGGGTTCTTTTACGGCCAGTATGGTATCCGACAAGGGGATCCGATCTCACTAGCGCTCTTCATTATAGCTGTCGAAGCATTGAGTAGAAGTCTTATTGACCTCAACAGTTCTACATGCTTCTCTGGTTACTACTCGCCTAGAGGTTGCCCAAGAATCTCTCATCTTGTATATGCGGATGACGTTCTAATATCTTCGGGTGCGGACAAATGCTCCATTCATCTGCTTATGAAGGTTATTCACTCCTATGAATCTAATTCGGGACAACGGGTTAATGCTTCCAAATCTGCCATGGTGATATCAGAGAAAGTGTCGTTCCAAAAAGCTAAGGAGATCCAACATATTACGGTCTTCCAGATGCCACAAGGCTCTCTTGTCTATCTGGGATGCCCTATATCGGTTGGAAGAAGGAACACAGGTATGTATGAAGAGTTAATCGGTAAAATTCGTGCTCGTATATCAGGCTGGAACAACAAAATTCTGTCTTATGGAGACCCGACTTGTTCTCATTAAGTCTATTCTTACATCTATTCCGGTTCACCGTCGATGATGACAGACTTCCTCGTCCCCCAGTTATCCCTGGGACCCAGAAGAAAAAGAAAGTCGCTCCACCAGCCGTCCCTCATCTCCTTCGATCCGCAGCTAAGCTCACACACACTCCTCCCCCATCCTCCTCTAATGATTAAAATCCTTTGTTGGAATATTAGGGGTATTGCTAACCCAATTGCTTTCAAAAGGCTCAAGTCTTTATGTAGAACAAACAAAGTTCCTATAGTAGTGATCTTAGAACCTAAAGTTCAAGTTGATAAGCTCCTTACATATCAACTCAAACTGGGCTTTCAGTGCTTCGTCTCTAACCAAAGAGGAAATATTTGGATTATGGCTAGATATGATACTGACTTGTCGGTGGTAGACTCATTTGAGCAATGTCTTACTGTTACTCTCTCAACCCCCTAATACCTTCTATAGCTGTTTTATCTGCAGTACATGGGAGTAATACTAAGGAAGACAGATGTCTTCTGTGGGATCAGCTACTTATGGTGCGTGCTAGATGGAGCCTTCCTTGGCTTGTCACTGGAGATTTTAATGTAATAACTTGTCAAGAGGAAAAGTTTGGTGGCCTCCCTCCTTGCGTTGTATCCATGAAGGAATTTTTAGAATTTCAAATTGCTTCTGGTCATTCTGAGGTTCCTTATACGGGCAACTACTTTACTTGGGTCGACAGGCAATATGGGTCTTCCAAGCAAGGCTCTCGGCTGGATAGGGTCTTGCTCGTCTCTAAATGGATAGAATGGGCTACTCTATCGGCTTCATCCTATCTGAACATATCAGAGTCTGATCATGCACCTGTTTTACTATCTTTAGAAAGAGAGAAGCCTAACTCCCCTCGTCCTTTCCGTTTTCTGCATTTTTGGAAGGACCACGATTCATTCCTTCATGTAGTAGAGTCGACATGGAGTTCTGTTGATCATGTTAATAGTCTGGTGTGAGTTGGTCTTCGACTTGTGGCTACCAGGAAGGCTTTATCCTCTTGGAGTTGAGCTACTTTTGGAGATATCTTCCAAGAAGTGAAGAAGGCCGAGGATACAGTGACTGCTTTGGAAGCTGCTTGTAATGCGAATCCTTCTCTATGCCCACAATGGCTACTTGCTAGGGCTCATTTGAAGCAAAGATTGAGAATTGAAGATGCTTATTAGAAACAAAACGCTCGAGTCAAATGGGACGAAGAGAGTGATAGGAATACAAAGTTCTATCACTCGTGTGTCTCCTCCAAACGTAATCGACTGCATATTCATCACCTACAATCTACTGACGGACGTACACTATCATCTCTATAGGATATACAACAGAAAGAAAATGATTTCTATAGTAAGGTATTCACTCCCCCTCATATAGTTATAGATGATGATTACCTTGCTCATATTCCTAGCATTATCTCCCAAGAAGACAATGATGAATTGATTGCTAAACCATCTATGGATGAGCTATTCTCTACGGTTAAAAGCATGGACCATAGTAGTGCTTCTGGCCCTGATGGTTTTTCGGGCTCCTTCTTCTTAGCCAGTTGGCAGATCATAGGTAATGATATCCTGGAAGCGGTTTGCTTGTTTATGGACGGATTTGCTCTGCCGAGGTCTTTCACAAGTACGTATTTGCTTCCAATCCCTAAACACAAGCACCCCAAAGCTCTAAATGATTACAGACCTATCAGTTTATGTAATTTTGTTAGCAAAATCATTTCTAAGCTACTGGCTAGGAGGTTGATTGATATTCTCCCTCGTATTATTTCTTAAGAACAAAGTAGTTTTGTTAAGGGTCGGGAAATCGTGGATAATATTATATTGGCGTAGGAGGTGATCTCGGTGCTGGATCACAAACATTAGGGAGGAAATATGGCGATTAAACTTGACATGAGCAAGGCCTATGATCGGGTCTGTTGGGCATTCCTTCTTCGGGTTATGAAGAAATTCGGCTTCTGTAATAAATGGTGTACTATGATTCTTCATCTTGTAGATAACATCTGGTTTTCTACTCTAATCAATGGAAGAGCTTCGGGGCTTTTTTACGGCCAGTGTGGCATCCGGCAAGGGGATCCGATCTCACCAGCGCTCTTTATTATAGCTGCCGAAGCATTGAGTAGAAGTCTTATTGACCTCAACAGTTCTACATGTTTCTCTGGTTACTACTCGCCTAGAGGTTGCCCAAGAATCTCTCATCTTGCATATGCGGATGACGTTCTAATATTCTCGGGTGCAGACAAATGCTCCATTCATCTGCTTATGAAGGTTATTCACTCCTATGAATCTAATTCGGGACAACGGGTTAATGCTTCCAAATCTGCCATGGTGATATCAGAGAAAGTGTCGTTCCAAAAAGCTGAGGAGATCCAACATATTACGGGCTTCCAGCTGCAACAAGGCTCTCTTGTCTATCTAGGATGCCCTATATCGGTTGGAAAAAGGAACACATGTATGTATGAATAGTTAATCGGTAAAATTCGTGCTCGTATATCAGGCTGGAACAACAAAATTCTGTCATATGGAGGCCGACTTGTTCTCATCAAGTCTATTCTTACATCAATTCCGGTTCACTGCCTATCGGCGAGTAACCCCCCTCTTACTGTTTTGAATCGGATTGAAAGCATGTTTGATAGTTTTCTTTGGGGATCTAAGGAAGGAATGCCTAAACGGTCTTGGCTTCGATGAGATCGTGTGGCGAGGACTATCTCTGAGGGAGGCCTTGGTGTTCATCGACTGGGTTATGTTATGGATGCCATGACAGTAAAGCTATGGTGGAAGCTCAGATCGACTAACTCATTATGGGCAATGTTTAAGAAAGCGAAGTACTGTTCTCCCTCTTATCCTTCTGATGTGGAGCTTACCTCAGCTGCATCCTATGTCTGGAAATGGCTCATCCGAGGCAGACATCTTGGTGATAAGGACGAGCCTGGTCAATTTACTTGGACTCAACATCTTTCAGATAAATTCACTCTTGCCTCCACCTGGAATCAAATACGAGCTCAATTCCCTCAGCGTGTCTACTTCAAAACTATATGGAACAAATGTATGCCTATTAAATGGTCCATCTTGCTTTGGAGAATCATCCTCAATAAGCTGCCTACAGATGACAATATCACTAAATTTGGCTTCTCTTTGGCTTCAGCTTGCCATTGTTGTTTGAATCGGGAAACCGAGTCGATCATTCATGTCTTCAGTGAAGGAGAGTTGGCTTCCTCGGTGTAGCAGTACTTTCAAATGGTGACTGGAGTTCGGACAACTAGAGTTGATATGTTACAGAGACTACAGAGCTGGTAGAGACGGAGACAGAAGCATGTCAAGCAAATTGTGGTTGGTGCTATTTGCTGGGTGCTATGGAAAAACCGAAATAAATAGAGATATGAAGCATATACTTTCTCTTTGGTGTAACTCATTACTGAAGATCGTCGACAAGTGAAGAAGGCGATGACTCGGTGCTCTCATGTTGAGATTCCAGTTCTTTAAAATCTTGTACTGTCTTTGTTTTGATTATATTGGAATAAAGGTTTTCTTTAATATATATATATATATATATATATATATATATATATATATATATATATATATATATAAAATTTAAACTGGCACCTACTAGTACGCCTACCTTGATTCACCCATACCCATCATACATGAATATCTTTATTAACATACCTACCATCGAAATGGCGTAATCTAGGTAATTTCTAACACATCTACAATAAATACCAACCTATTATGAAACTATAAGCCTTTAGAGTCACTAATGCAAATACCTGGTGATCCATAACTCTCCTACTACGAACAGAATTTATACATGAGTAAAAGATTATCTCTTTGAGTTGAACACAAGGTTCGATTGTTCCCTCATCTCCTCGGTTGACCTTGAGATGGAAGGAGATAGAGAGATTATTAGGGTTGTGCGTGGGAAGGGATCGGTTGCTAGTGTATATATATATGTGTGTGTGTGTGTGTGTGTGTGTGTGTGTGTGTGTGTGTGTGTGTGTGTGTGTGTGTTGAAATCCTATGGAAAGGATAGGTTGAAATCTGCTTGAAATCAAATTATAGGTGTTTTCAATCCTAGAGGGAAGGGTCGATTCCCTGTTTAAATAGGGTTCAAATTATTTATACACTACAAAAAATAGCTTTTATTTAAGGTTTATTTTTTGACGGCCATGCTAAACCGTCAAATAAAGACATTATCTTGACGGTTTTAGACATATGTCTAGAAAATACTCTTTTTGTTATATAATAAAATTTGAGCATATTACTTAACGATTTTTTATGAGCCCATCAAGAAAAACCATTTAACTTATTGACGGTTTGGTTATAATCGTCAAGTAATGCAGTTATAAAAAAATCTTGCGCACATTGCAGCTGTCATTTTAGTAGTTTTTAAAAAAGTTTATTTAATTATAGGATATATATTGATGGTTGATGAGGATCCCTCTATTTAACAAAATCGCTTTTCTCCTTCTTCAGAAAAAAAATACTCTCGATTGACTCTCTCGAAACCTATCATCTCCTTCCTCTCCCTCCGAGAAACCCTCTCCCTCTTCGCCCCCCGAAACACCTCTCCTCCTTCATCCATGGCATTCCTTTCCCAGCCTACCTCCTCCTATTTCTACTCCAGAGATCCTCCCAAAACCGCAACCCTAATCCTAATCCTCCACTTTGAGAACCACCCTTTCGCTGCTCCTCCGCCACCATCACCACCCTATGTTACAGTACTCGAGGAAAGGGGTTATCCGTTCATCACAAGGGGATCTCCCACACGGAGAAGATAAATCAGTGGTGAGTTTTCCAAACTCCCCTTCTTTTTGTTTTGATCTTCCATTGAAGACCGCCTCTTCCCTGCCATCAAGACCATCTCCTGTGCTAGATCAATATCTTCACCGGGTGCCTCGTCACCTTTAGGCTCAAGAAGCCACATAAGAAAAAAACCCTTTTATAAAGCTTCCAATCTTCATCGACGACCGGAGCCAACAACATCACGAGCACCAGAGCCGCCGCAGTCGCAACAGGAATATTGATAACAAGTAAGTTATTATTCCAATATTTTGCCCAACTTCTCTCCACCTGCCTACAATTTTATTTCTGATTTCATAAATTTTTATATTGGATTGGTAGAAATTAGGAAGATAGGTTATTATTATTATTTTGCTCCAAATCCTCACTACATGGTATTATTTTTCCAAAAGCCCCAAAAATCCATTTCAAAACGTCCAAAATTGAACTCTCTACATGTTATTATTTTTCCAAAAGCCCCAAAAATCTATTTTAGAACATCCAAAATTGAACTTGTAGAGTGTTCTGAACAGGATTATTTGGCTGAGTAATTTGGTGCCTAGTCCGATTAAGCTGGCATTTATCAAAATTATAAGTGATCATGAATGACAATTAATTTCTCGCAATTAAGACTATTATAAATTGCTTTTAAAACTTTTAATCAGAGGTTGTAGTTATGTTACAAGGTGATATTTGCAAAATTACTTCATATTTTTATCCAAGCCTCCAAGGCCGCTTTACCTATGTGGATATTCATGAGTGTTTGGTCGCTTTGTTCTGTAAATACCAAGTTATTTATTCTTTATATAATTTCGTGTTGTTAAGTAGATGATATTATTTAAGGAAAGAAAAAATGCACAAAACAAAGGCCAACATCTTTTCTTGAGGAGATTAACATGTGCTCTTAGGATTTGTTGGAATCATGTTTGTCTATTGTTATTAGAAATTGTTCAATGTTGCATTTTATTATTATTATTATTATGAACAACTGTGTACATCAATTTTACTTCTTGTATGACTGCGGTGTACTCTACGAACCATCTAGGCCATGTGGATCTTGGAATTTCGTTGTTAGGATCCGAGTAGCTAGCAGACTGTAATAGTTCTAGAGTTTGTAATTGGGCATTTAAAAAGGCATTTGTTGATGGATTGGTTTATCCATGGGATATCTGTTTCAAAACCAGAGCTTCTCCAAGGATGTAGAGGAGACGGACAGAGATGGTTTACTTGAACACTTAACACTTTGCTTGTGCCATTTTCTGATTGATTTATTTAGTATTACATATTAAAGTAGCAATTGCTCGTTAATCCAAATTAATCAATTTCATCCTCTGCTTAATAAAATAGAAACAAAATCAATTGAATTCCATACAAATGTCCACAATTGAAGTAAAAGTGCCAATTGATTAAACAAAAACTGGATCTTTATATGTACATGATGTGTCTTGATTCAAATCCCGAAGAGGACTCTAAATTTGCTTTGCTTTGCTTTGGTATATGGTGCTATAAATATGGAGAAGTGCATGCAGAAAGCTATAGGTTATTTAATCACATAAAAGCTAAATTAGCTAGGGTTTTTTTTAGATGAAACATCAACCAACAAATATTGTATTTTTGTTGTTATGTTTAAATTTTAACGGGCATGCTTAGTAATTGTTTCAGAGGTTAACAGTGGTGAGTATCAGTGTCTTAACCAAGACAGGCAAAGGGGATAAGGATATGTTGGAACTGAGTAGAGTGATCAGTCCCCAAGGACTGATGTGATCAGTCACTTGGACTGATCTATGAGATCAGTAAAGAAAGGGGTATAAGAGTTATCAGTCACTTAGACTGATATGAGAAGTAAAAAATGCATTAAGGGGCAGCTGTATCACTTCTTAACTGATACTTTATATCACTTACACAACTGATATGGAGAGTCAATCCATAAGGACTGACTTGGTTTATTTTGACTCAGGAAAATGAAAGGGGGCGATGTGTTCAGTTAGTTAGGATTGACTGAATGTATCAGCCCAATATGAGATGATGTTGATGAATGCTATAGGTAATACCATGTATAGGTCATGTGTATAGAAATAATCATGATCATATATAGAATGATCTATATATGTAGTATACAGGTATACTGTTATGCGTTCAGATAAGGGTGAACTCTGACTTTGGTTTGGGCATTCATATAGGAGAAAGGGGTTCAGTTGCTATGGACAAGAGTATCAGTGAAGAAAGGTTGAGGGAAAGTTAGAATTAGGATAGGTAGGATTTACCGTAAGATCAGGTTGGACTGACCCAGTCCAGTCCTTAACTAAACTATAGTATATGTGATGGGGAATGCCAAGAGGAGCGCATATAAGGGGGTTCAGTCCAGTTAGGACTGAATATAGAGTTTTAAACAAGGAATTAGAATATGAGAAGAGGTAGAGAAGTTATTAGGGTATTTGGAAATAGTAAAGAAATTGTATAAGAGTTTAAGTTATGATAGGAATCTTGTTTATAAATAATATAAATACATAAGTGAGTGAGTGAGTATGTGTGTGTAGTATCTAGGGATACATGAACATGAAAGGAAGAGAATAGGGTGTTTAGTCCATGGGACTGAACTGTTTGCATCAGTTTTCAACTGATAAGAGTGTTCAGTTTCTCTAGAAGCTAATTTGTATCAGTTTGCAAAACTGATAGGGGATATCAGTCAAGACTGATATGAAGGAGGAAATTACTAATGCAATTGGAGGAAGAGAAATAAAGTAATGAAAATTTAGGGAGTAGACTGATTACAGAAGAGGACTTAGAAGAAGGAATAAGGTTTCAGTCCATAAGGACTGCTTGGATAGAGTGATCAGTCTTGAACTAATCTAATGATCAGTCATGAACTGATTATTGTTCAGTCCTTGACTGAACTGTTTAGATTATTGGTTCAGTTCTTAACTAAACAGGGATTACTTTTGTGGCAGTCTAAGTTGGTTATTAAAGAAGGGTTTCGGTATCCAAACATTAGGGTGTTATGAAGGTAAGGTTAG
This sequence comes from Iris pallida, assembly GCA_029216955.1. Lineage (NCBI taxonomy): Eukaryota > Viridiplantae > Streptophyta > Magnoliopsida > Asparagales > Iridaceae > Iris > Iris pallida. The sequence continues at coordinate 72,582,253 of JANAVB010003400.1, forward strand.
GTAATCAGTTAGAGTTAAGGAAATGTTGAGTACTAGATAAGAATGTGGATACCAAGGGTGTCCTAGTATCCTATATGTTAGATATTAGTATTAGATAGCTAGGCTAGTTAGATTCGACTGATATTGACTAGTTGATAGCTAATGTTGACTTGGTTTGACCAATTGACCTAGAATTGATTAGTATGACAGGCTTCCAATTTCAAATTTGATATTGATAAAACATTCCATATTTAGGTCTACGAGACACCGTCCCGAACGTCGTTGACATTTTACACTTGATCTCAGGCGAGAATATTCTCTAATAATTTTTCATTCATAATACTTTTTATATTTTGTGTACTTAGTGTAGATGTACTTGTTTCCTGACAGATTGGTCACACGGATTGGTATTTACGAATCCTGTCATAAGATGTTATTCCTTGTTTACCTTGGTGTACCATGTGCAAGCCCTGTTGTAGTTCTTGTACAATATATGGACAACGATTTTTGATATGACTTGATGCCTTTTCTTAGAATCTTGTGTCACAACGTGTCATGGTTGGGTCCATTGTACCAGTCGAAGGCAGGGGAATATTAGTTTAGATGTGTGGTTAATACCCTCTTTATGCATATATAGATCCTTGTGAGTGTTAATCATACACTTTAGTATGATTAATCAGGCCAGTAGTCATTATGCAAGTTCCCAAGCCTACCACATGTCAAAAATAATATTCCCTCACGTAGATAGTAAGATTCTTGACTCTTGTACATGATATGATGAGTTTTTCTTGCTCTTGCTCTAGTTTACAGCTTTACCCTTGCCAAGCTACTTTCATATATATTTTATTTACTCTCGTATACTTTCTCTATTTACTGTTATATAGCACTTGTCATTTACTGGAAACTGTTGTTAGTGATATGCTCGTTCTAATCCTTACTGGATATATTTTTCAGATGATGACGAGGACGAGTGTACAACCTACTATGGTCCTCATGACGTAGTGGACATAGACCAGGAGGCCCTAGTCCAGCATGGGTTAGTTCTAGCAGAGGAGGCTCTAGTGGTGACTCAGTTAGACAAGGATTTGACTGGACCGTGTCTCTAGCTTATTCAGTTGCCTATTTACTATTTCAGACTTATTTACTATATTATGATTCAGACTATGGATATGTATTAGATACTTTACACTCTAGGTTTATCTCTTTATCTCCATATTTTATCGTGCTATATATTTTTTCCGTTAGACTTGTGATTGAGGTTAATATATTATTGTATCCTTCTTTCGAAGATGCGCTATATTGACAGGTTGTTAAATTACTGTTAGATAGTAGACCTAGACAGCATTCTACTGCTGATCCTGTGGCATAGGTTGGGTGCTGTTATGCACTCGTGCCCCTATACAGGGTGCTGGTCATGACACATTTTAGTGGTGGCCTATGCAAGTCAGAAGTCATAATTAGTGCGATGTCATAGTAGTGCTCGACTTAGAGTGTTGTTACGAGCTTGTTGTATATACATAGGATGTAGAGGAGAGGGACAAAGATGGTTTACTTGAACACTTAACACTTTGCTTGTGCCCTTTTCTGATTGATTCATTTAGTATTACATATTAAATTAGCAATTGCTCGTTAATCCAAATTAATTAATTTCGCCCTCTGCTTAATGAAATAGAAACAAAATTAATTAAATTCTACAAATGACCGCAACTGAAGTAAAAGTGTCAATTGATTAAACAAAAACTGGATCTTTATATGTACATGGTGTGTCTTGATTCAAATCCTAAAGAGGACTCTAAATTTGCTTTACTTTGGTATATGGTGCTGTAAATAGGGAGAAGTCCATGCAGAAAGCTATAGGTTATTTAATCACATCGAAGCTAAATCAGCTAGGTTTTTTTAAGATGAAACATCAACCAACAAATATTGTATTTTTGTTGTTATGTTTAAGTTTTAACTGACATTCTTAGTAATTATTTCAGAGGTTAACAGTGGTGAGTATCAGTCTCTCAACCAAGACAGGCAAGGGGATGAGGATATGTTGATACTGAATAGAGTGATCTGTCCCTAAGGATTGATATGATCAGTCACTTGGACTGATCTATGAGTTCAGTAAAGAAAGGGGTATAAGAGTTATCAGTCACTTAGACTGATATGAGAAGGAACAAATGCATTAAGGAAGAGCTGTATCAGTTCTTAACTGATACTTTGTATCAGTTACACAAATGATATGGAGAGTCAATCCATAAGGACTGACTTGGTTTATTTTGACTCAAGAAAATGAAAGGGGGCTCTGTGTTCAGTTAGTTAGGATTGACTGAATGTATCAGTCCAATGTGAGATGATGTTGATGAATGCCTACAGGTAATACCATGGATAGGTCATGCGTATAGAAATAACCTTGATCATATGTACAATGATCTATATATGTAGTATACAGGTATACTTTTATGCGTTCAGATTAGGGTGAACTCTGACTTTGGTTTGGGCATTCATATAGGAGAAAGGGGTTCAGTTGGTTTGGACAAGAGTATCAATGAAGAAAGGTTGAGGAAAAGTTTGAATTAGGATAGGTAGGATTGACCGTAAGAACAGGTTGGACTGACCCAGTCCAGTTCTTGACTGAACTATAGTGTATCTCATAGAGAATGCCAAGAGGAGAGCATATATGGGGGTTCAGTCCAGTTAGGACTGAATTGAAAGTTTTAAACAAGAAATTAAATATGAGAAGAGGTAGAGAAGTTATTGGGGTATTTGGAAATAGTAAAGAAATTGTATAAGAGTTTAAGTTAGGATAGGAATCTTTTTTATAACTATTATAAATACATAAGTGAGTGAGTGAGTGGGTATGTGTGTGTGGTATCTAAGGATACATGAACATGGAAGGAAGAGAATGGGGTGTTCAGTCCATGGGACTGAACTGTTTGCATTAGTTTTTAACTAATAAGAGTGTTCAGTTTCTCTAGAAACTGATTTGTATCAGTTTGCAAAACTGATAGGAGATATCAGTCAAGACTGATATGAAGGAGGTAATTACTAATGCAATTGGAGGAAAAGAAATAAAGTAATGAAAATTTAGGGAGTGGACTGATTACATAAGAGGACTAGAGGAAGGAATGAGGTTTCAGTCCATAACGACTGCTTGGATAGAGTGATCAGTCTTGAACTGATCTAATCATCAGTCATGAACTAATTATTTTTCAGTCCTTGACTGAACTATATAGATTATTGGTTCAGTTCTTAACTTAATAGGGAATACTTTTGTGGCAGTCTAAGTTGGATATTAAAGAAGGGTTTGGGTATCCAAATATTAGGGTGTTATGAAGGGAAGGTTAGGTTATCAGTTAGAGTTAAGGAAATGTTGAGTACTAGATAGGAATGTGGATACCAAGGGTGTCCTAGTATCCTATATGTTAGATATTAGTATTAGATAGCTAGGCTAGTTAGATTTGACCGATATTGACTAGTTGATAGCTAATGTTGACTTGGTTTGACCAATTGACCTATAATTGACTATTTGACCTAGAACTGGACTAGTATGACATGTTTCCAATTTTAAACTTGATATTGATACAACTTTCCATATTTAGGTCTACGAGGCGCCGTCTCGGACGTCGTTGACATTTTACACTTGATCTCAGGCGAGAATATTCTCTGATAATTTTTCATTCATAATATTTTTTTATATTTCGTGTACTTAGTGTAGATGTACTTGTTTCTTGACACATTGGTCACACGGATTGGTATTTATGGATCCCGTCATAAGATGTTATTCCTTGTTTACCTTGGTGTACCTTGTGCAAGCCCCGTTGTAGTTCTTGTGCAATTTATGGACAACGATTTTCGAGATGACTTGATGCCTTTTCTTTAAATCTCGTATCATAACGTGTCATGGTTGGGTCCATTGTACCAGTCGAAGGCAGGGGAATATTAGTTTATATGTGTGGTTAATACCCTCCTTGTGTATGTATAGATCCTTGTGGGTGTTAATCATACACTTTACGTATGATTAATCAGGCCAGTAGACATTATGCAAGTTCTCAAGCCGGTCACATGTCAAAAATAATATTCCCTCACGTAGATAGTATGATTCTTGACTCTTGTACATGATCTGATGAGTTTTTCTTGCTCTTGCTCTAGTTTACAGCTTTACCCTTGTCATGCTACTTTCATATATATTTTTTATTTACTCTCGTATACTTTCTCTATTTACAGTTACATAGCACTTGTCATTTACTGGGAATTGTTGTTAGTGATATGCTCGTTTTAATCCTTACTGGATATATTTTCTAGATGACGACGAGGACGAGTGTACCACCTACTATGGTCCTCATGACGTAGTGGAAATAGACCAGGAGACCCTAGTCTAACAAGGGTTAGTTCTAGTTGAGGAGGCTCTAGCGGTGACTCAATAGACTAGGATTTGACTGGACCCTGTCTCCAGCTTATTCAGTTGCCTATTTATTATTTCAGACTTGTTTACTATATTATGATTCAGACTATGGATATGTATTTGATACTTTGTACTTTTGGTTTATCTCTTTATCTCCATCTTTTATTGTGCCATATATTTCTTCCTGTTGGACTTGTGATTGAGGTTAATATATTATTATATCCTTCATTCGGAGATGAGCTATATTGACAGGTTGTTATATTACTGTTAGATAGTAGACCTAGACAGTGTTCTATCGCTGATCCTACAGCGTAGGTTGGGCATTGTTATGCACTCGTGCCCCTATACAGGGTGCTGGTCATGACACGTTTTAGTGGTGGCCCATGCAGGTCAGAAGTCGTAATTAGTGCGATGTCATAGTAGTGCTCGACTTAGAGTATTGTTATGAGCTTGTTGTATATACATAGGATATAGGCTATAGGCTAAGGATACTCAACCACAAATAGAAAAAACTTCCAATTTATTGTTCTATGCAACTATCATTTCTGATATTAATTCTTGCACTCTAACTGTCCTCCTTTGATAGATTCTATCTTGTATCATATTGACTTCTTTCCTTCGATCTGTCTTCAGGATGGAGAAGACTAGATCCCAATATTCGGGGCCTACAAATCCTGAGTGGTCTCCTACATCACGCGGACCTGATCTCGTTGTGTCTATTGCAGTCAGGGTATCAGTAGCTGCATTTGGGGGTGCTCCTCCACCAGTTACGACGACCATTCCTGAGGTAGCTGCAGTTGCTCCTACTACTATATTGGGAGCTACGACAGAAGCTGCCGTAGGTGTTTTTCCAACTCTTTCTATGCAACGGACTCCTTCGTCTGTTGTAGAGAATCTTCCTCCTCCGTCTCCAGTACCTGTCGACATGGGGCAGATGTTCGCCTTCTTTCAGAAGATGCTTGAGGCCCAGCGAGCCCAGTCTGAGGCTCAGCAGAGGCAGACGGACGCGATGCGTTAGGGTATGGAGGATGTCTACCATCTCGCTCTAGCTGCGGTAGAACGAGGAGCTCCAGGATAGGGTGCACAGCCGAGGCCGGGCAATATCCACGATTTCAAGAAGTTAGGGCCTTGGGACTTCAATGGGATCGAGCGTATTGTCTATACAGATGACTGACTCGAGGATATCGAACGTCTTATATGGTCTTTCCATCTCGCAGATGATTTGAAGGTCGAGGTGGTGGGACTACAACTGTTAGACATTGTTCGTACTTGGTTCAGAAATGAGTCGGCTCTAGCTGGAGAGGGCCACACCAGGACAGAGTTTAAGGAATTGTTTCAGAAAAAAAAAATTCTTCCCCATGAACAAGATAGATCTTGCCAGGCAGTTCCAGAACCTCCAACAGAGAGGCATGTCTGTAGAGGAGTATACTGTAGAGTTTGGTAGGCTAAGCTGATATACAGAGTACATAGTGTAGGATCCAGAGATCAGGGCGAGTCGCTTTAGGAAGGGATTGACTTGGGATGTGAAGATCCTCATCCCCTCTTTCTACTCGACGTACGCTGAGATCCTTGTGGAGGCACGCAAGGTGGAGCGAGAGTTGGGCCTGAAGTCCAAAAGGGACCGTAATTTCTTTTCGGGGACTACTAGTAGCACAGGAACTACTAAGCATCCTCTACTCCAACAACCATCATTCTCGGCACCGCAGCATCAGACCCCAGCTAGGGCGCCCGTTCAGCAGGCACCACATCAACAGCAGAGGCCAGTTCAGTATGCCCCTCTGTGCCACTTCTGTAAGAAGCCTGGGCACATTTGGGAGGTTTGCGAGAAGAGGTTGGAGGTGTGCCTCTATTGTGGCATCACAGACCATCATATGAGGGATTATCCTGTGAATACTCGTAGGGCATTCCAGGGAGCAGGTGCAGCTCCAGAAGCACCAGTGAGGCCACCTGCAGCACAGCCAAGGGGTCTACCACTTCCGACGTAGCAGCAGTATTTTGTTTGGCACCAGCAGAGGGGTGCTCATGGCAGAATATTTGTACTAACGTTGAAGAGGTCAAGCCTGTCGGCGATGTTATAGCAGGTTCTGTTCTTCTCAATTCTATTTAAGCTTCAGCTTTGTTTGATAGTGGTAAATCAAATAGCTTTATATATGTTTTTTTGCTCTCAAGCATCATATACCTGTTGAATCTTTGTGTAGGACTTGCAAGAACATGGCCGGAGGAGGTATCATCCTGGTCGATGATGTTTACAAGGTCAAAGTATTTTATTAGGAGGTCAAAAATTGAGTACGTGTTTGCTCGTAATGCCACTACTGAGCTATAATATTGTACTCGAGATGGATTGGTTGAGTAGACACTTTGCTAGCATATATTGTTAAGGAGGTAGGGTTTTGTTCAGTCCTCCAATGGAGCCAGTATTTGAGTTTGCAAGGGAAGCAACAGAGCAGGGTGATAGTTTTATTTGTGGAGCTATGGTTGAAGACAAGGAGCTGCCTCATCATTTGATTGCAGAGTTCATGGATGTTTTTCCAGAGGAGTTGTCGGGATGCTGTCGGACAGAGATACTGAGTTCTCTTTAGACTCGATGCCAAGTGCAGAGCCTATCTCACATCATGTCTATAGGGTGAATAACAGCATGTTGGCGGAGCTGAAGAAACAAATGGATGAGTTGCAGGACAAGGGATTCATCAGGTACAGTTTTTCGCCTTGGAGTGCTCCGATATTGTTCGTACCGAAGAAGGATGGATCGTTACATATGTGTATCGATTATAGGGTGTTGAATAACCTAAGTATCAAGAATAAATATCTGCTACCAAGGATATATGACTTATTTGATCCGTTGAGAGATACAAATATATTTTTGAAGATAGACTTAAGGTTTGGGTATCATCAGCAAAAGGTGAAGAGGGAATACATTCCGAAGACTGCTTTTTGGACTCGTTATGGCCATTACTGTTTTCCATAAAGAAATTCTCTTTTTTTGTTGTGTTTCTGGGAAAATTACAACTGTAGGAATCCGATCTAGAAGACGATCGCTTTATCCCTTGGACTATGCGAAGAAGAAAAGCTCTCAAAATTTTGACAGTAGATATCAATGTATCTGTACAATGAATGAGAAAAAGAACTCTATTTATAGAGTCAAAACAGTAACTGAAAAGATAACTACCTCACCACTGGTGCATTTGAAAAGTTACGCAGACTCTAAATACACGCATGGTTAGTGAGTAGTTACTGGACGTGGCCCGTAACTGTTGGACACATGGCATTAGTGCATGGGTCATGTGCAAGTTACTGGGCACGCAAGAGAGAGATCGGTGGCATGGCTGCCACGTACTCCAGTTGAAATAAAATTCATGCTGTCTTGCTGAAGGCAAAAATCCACGCAGTTTCGTTGACGCAGACTCGTTGAAGGCAAAATCCATGCAAGCTTTGAAGAAGAATACTTCTGAATTCATGCAGGCTTTGAGAAGAATAACTCAAAAATCTACGCAAACTTGAGGAAGGAGAAGGTTCAGAATCCACGCAAACCGCCAGCTGTCTTGATTTGGCACGCTTCGTCTGACACAAAATCTCTGACATTGATTATATTGTCAGCCACATTAAATGAAGATAATACCCAAAGCCACGCCAACTTGGTGAAGAGTGAGTCTTGCTAAGGAAGATTTTGAAAATCACGCAAAAGATGGCGATGATCTCTCGAGTTCTGTGCATACGTGGCATACGAGGAGACGTTTCTCGACTGTTGTGTTGTCAGTCATTATGATTCTGACGTATGGCTGAGCTGTCTCTGCGTGATTTCTAAAGGAGATGGACAGGCAGAACTTAGCGTATCTTTTGTGCTGCTTCTCGGATCACTCTGCGTGACTTGTTCTGATCAACTCAGCGTGACTTCATTTTTTAGGCCTACAAAACCCCCTTCAAAGTTTTCGAAAAAATGATAAAATATTTTTGAAATACTTTGAAAATAAAGATGATGAAATGAGTTAAAGTCACGCTGAGATGGCTCCAAAATTTTTCGGAAGTCGAAAAGACTTCGGAGTTCTTTGAAAACATCCAAATGAACTTATTAAATGTCATAATGACTCTTCGTTCTTCGAGACTGATTGCGTCCAATTTATGGTAGAATATGAACTGTCGACGAGATCTGTTATATAAACAGAAGAGATTCTCAGCTTTGACATTCATCTCTCGAAAATATGACCCCAAAGGAAGCAGCCGAAGAGGAAGCACGCAAGTTGGGCTTTTGTTCCCATGGTGACCCCACTTTTTGGGGCAAAGAACCTGAACCTGTCGTCATCGAGCTCAAGGACGACTCCACGCAGTTAGCCAAGAATCTCTTGAGCTACTTTGGATTAGATGGCTCGTCTTCTTCTGATGGGCGGAGCCTTATGGAGAAGCGTGAAATGCTCGAGACTCTGTTGCATCGCCTGGGAGTTAAGAGCGTAGAGGAGTTAGGCATCAAACTTAGCCACTCTGGAAAATAGGGCGTAACTTTCTACGCTTTTGTTGCACTTTTTTTTGTCTTTTTGTAAGGCCATCAGTGCCTGTTTAAAGAATGAAGTACAACTTTTGTGTTTGATCTGTGTGCCTTTTAATGAAGAATATTAATTAGCACTCTTTGACTGTTTCCAATGTTGCACGGTCTCCCGAAGTACACGTGACACTCATTCCACAATTTACGAGCGCTATTTATGCGGATCTTTTCCAAGAATAGACCTGCACTTGACCCTTTAAATAGATGGATGAACTCCACGCAAACTTATCTTCCCATTCTTCTTCCTCTCTTCTGAGAATGAATTTTCTATGAGAAAAAAATAGGAAAGCCATGTTGTCTGATGTCAAATCTCTGTGCACGCTACCAGACATGGATCTGTCAATCCTTAGCAGCAAACTCAGCGGTAAGTTCAATATACACGCATCGAATTTTTTGTTTGCTAAGGACAAATTCATCTTCCTGAAATGAACATAATGCATCTGTCTTTGCTTGGCCAGTTTCTGTTGACTGATTTTTCTTTACTGTTTCTTGCAGAATTTTGGCTGAAAACCTTCTTCAGAACTGGCATTGGTGATGTGGATGCTGTGGACAATGTTCTTCTGACACCCACATCAGGGAGCTCATACGCTTTTGACGCGTAAATCATACAACTCAGAACTCTTCGTGAGATAGAAGGGTCTTCCTTAGATGGTAGGAAGAGCCTTTATACACGAGAGTTGGATGGTGGAGTTAACTCTACTACCGAGAAATCGGGTAGTAGAGTTCCTTTGACGGCAGAACTAGGAATCGTATCCCAATGCTGGATACATTCCTACCTGCTTGAGGTGCCGCCGTTCCTCTACGAGCTGTATTGGCAGCAACACGACGTCGGGCTGCCATACTCTGTGGTTCTCCTCTCGTCTGAGAGAGAAGACCAGAGTTTGATTCCTGCTGATCTGGTCGTGACTGAGACCCAGACAGTCAGGAATTGCAACCAACAACGAACCTGACGGAGAAGGTCCGACGGAGAAGATCCAAAGAAGAAGATAGATCTCTATTAGGTTATCGTTGTGGTGTAGAATGAAAATCCAAGATTTGTAATAGATTTCCATTATGATTTGTAGGAAAGTCTAAGAAAATGTAATAGACTTTTTGTGGTGAAATGGGAATGGAAATGACACTTCTTCTATGCTCAATGATTTGTATTTGTGGATGAATTATGGACATGATAGATAATAAAATCATCTTTTCTATTTTTAGAGTATATGATATTATCAGAGGTATTATGGACATGATAATATATAGGAACTCGAAAGAAAATAGATTGATTTCTATACAGAGGTCAAAATATGACAAATGAGTAAGCAGATTCGGAATTGATTCAGAGGTTATGAAAACATGATAAATAATGAATCCCCACTTAATGAACTGATAGATGATTATGAACGGATGAACCGTTAAGAAATGATGAACAGATGAACTGTCGAGTGAATGTAATAAATGAACGGACGAACCATCAAGTATTAATGAACATGTGAAACGTCGGATGAATGTGAGAAATGAATGGATGAACTGAATATCGGAAAAGAATACGTCCCTTCGATCCTTGTAACCATATGCCTATAAATAGAGCATATATTTGAATAGAAGGATCGTATTTTATCCACAATGTCTTCTGAAGAGAACATAAAGAAGGCTGAAGTCGCCCTTGAAGCTACTGAAGGTGTTAAAGAACATCCACCTCCGCAGAAGAAGGAAATGGGCGAAAGCTCGTCTACTCCCAAGCTGCCAAAAGATATCCTGGACTTCCTAGTTGAACCAGGAGAAACCGAAGAAGAAGAAGCAATGAGGCTGGCTGCCTGTCAATTCTTGGTGCGGTCAGGAAAAGATGTATTCAATTCTTTTGCTGATTATGTATGTGGTCCTCGTCCCAAATATGAAAGGGATTACAGTGATCTTCCATGATGATGTACTTTTTTTCTTGAGGGATTTGTCTCAAATAAACTCCATTTAAGGAAACTTTGTTTACGATATATCCTTCCCACTTTATATTTTTGCCTTTATTCATTGATCTTTTGACTCAGAAATCAGAAAGACTAAATATCATTTCCATAAATATGATATTGAGATAGAAAATTTAGAGGTAATGTGGACATGATTTTCTGGACATCAAATTTGTTGAGAAAACGATACAAAGTAGAATACCTATCTCCACTGGGGATAATAGATATCAGAATGATTCTTCGGAAAGAACAATAAAACAGCTGGAGAATGATGGGAGGACAATCTTGATAGAAATATTAGACGTAGTACTTCTTCAAGAATTTGCCGTTGATGGGCATCATAGTGGCTTTACCATCTAGAGTAGTGAGTTGATAAGCCCCATTAGAAAAGATCTTATTGACAATGAATGGACCTTCCCATTTTGCATCAAACTTGCCCTTACTCATGTGTGTCATAGTCATCGGGCGTCTGACAGTAAGCACAAGTTCTCCTTTCTGAAATGTTCGAATTCTGACTTTCTTGTTAAAAGCCCTTGAAATTCTAGCTTGATAGAATTCAATATTCTGTTGAGCAGATAACCGCTTTTCATCCAGAGCCTCCAATTCTTGAAGTCGAAGACGATCATTATTTTCTGAGGTAAGTTCATTAGCGATTGCTATCCTTAAAGAAGGAATTTGAATCTCTAATGGGAGAACAGCCTCAGATCCGTACACCAGAGAGAAAGGTGTACACTTAGTGGCATTACGGACTGTAGTGCGATAAGCCCACAAGCATTCCCCGAGCTTGTCACTCCAATTACGTTTGTTAGTGGAGACAAACTTCTTTAGGAGTTTGATGATAGTCTTGTTGAAAGCTTCTGCCAATCCGTTAGCTGCTGGATTATATGCGGTAGAAGCAACATTATTGATCCGGTGATCGTCACAGAATCGAGTAAATTTCTGGCTGACGAACTGTGGTCCGTTATCATGAACAATGCGTCGAGGAACACCAAATCTGTAGATGACGTGGTGCTTAATAAAGCTGATGACATTAGACGTCTTAACTTCAGATAAAGGAATGGCTTCGGCCCATTTGGAGAAGTAATCGGTTATTGCGAGAATGAACCGATGACCTTTAGATGACGGTGGATTGATCGGGCCAACAATGTCCATGCCCCAAGCTTCGAAGGGCCATGATGCTGCCGTCGGATGTAGAAATTCCAAAGGTTGATGTATAAAATCCGCATGGATTTGGCAAGCTTTGCATTTCCTTGCATATTCAATGGCATCTGATACCATAGTTGGCCAATAATAACCCATCCGTCGAATACGGTCTTGAAGTTTTAGCCCAGGTTGATGCGCTCCACAAATTCCATTATGTGCTTCACGAATAACTTGTTGGGCTTCATCACCGGCAATGCACCGAAGGAGTAAACCATCATAAGCTCGACGATATAAGGTCTTTGTTGTATGATTGTAATAGAATCTGAGTGATCGTCGTCTGATAGATGCTGCCTCACTCGGATCATCCGGAAGAATATCATATAATACAAGATCTAAGAAAGGAAGTCTCCAATATTTATCCGTATTCTGATTCTCAGTCGAGTTACTGAAGATGAATTCCATTCTGGAATCGGATGAAGATGATATCGATTTACGACTAAATCTAAATCCTCTTGTTGTGTTGACGTCATGAGATGTTGATTCTTCAATGTCAACTGGAAGTCCTAGAGTCAGGTTATTTTCAAGATGAAATAATTCTCGATTACGAACAACAATCATTTGTTGCCGTCTGATTGGGATAGCCAGCACCGTTGCAAGATTAGCAAGGGCATCAGCTTCTGTGTTACATGCTCGCCTAACATGTTCAATGAAGAATTCCTTAAATGATGAGGCCATAGATATGGCCACTCTATGATAAGGAACTAGATCTTGATGGCGAACTTCATAAGTATCCCTGATCTGATTGACAATAAGTTTAGAGTCTCCATACGCCTCCAAATGTTGAATATTCAGATGTTTAGCGAGTTGAAGACCAATAAGCAATGCGTTGTACTCAGCTACATTGTTTGAACACGGCTGATCGAGAGAATAAGCTCTTTGGATGGCAAGACCTTCTGGCGATACAAGAACAATTCCAACTCCAGCAACAATATCGCCATTAGGACCAATTCTTGATGCTCCATCAAAGAATAGACGCCAAGTAGGATCTTCTTCAGCAATTTGATTTGAATCTAGGACTTCATCTGGGATTTCATCATAGAGTTTTGAATTTTTTGGAATTGAGTGAGCAGCCAGAAAATCAGCTAAAGCTTGTCCCTTGACTGATTTCTGAGGAATATAGTGCATATCATACTGAGCAAGTAGGATTCCCCAGTTAGCCAATCGAGAATTCAAAACACTGGGTTTCTTCATCATGATCCGTATAGGATTGATCCTGGAGATGACATGAATAGTCTGGCCAATGATATAATGACGTGTCTTTTGGACAGCAAACATCAAGGCTAGACATTCTTTTTCAACCGGTGAATATCGAGGTTCAGCTCCGGTCATAGTGCGGCTGAGATAATAAATGGCCTGTTCATGGCCATTTTGATTCTTTTGAGCGAGTAATGCACCCAATGAATGACTCATTGCTCGAGTATAGAGGAGGAACGGTATTCCTGAGACGGGAGGTACCAATACCGGAGGGCTCATCAGATATTGTTTTATATCATCAAATGCTTTCTGACATTCATCATTCCAGACAAAAGAGACACCTTTCTTCATAAGTTTGTCGAATGGTCTGCAGCGTCCTGATAAATTAGAGATAAATCTCCTGATATAAGCGATTCTTCCTTAAAATCCTCGTAGCTCTTTTAAGGTGCGTGGAGGACGCATCTCTTGGATGGCTTTGATCTTCTCGGGATCCACGTGTATACCCTTAGAGGTAATGACGAAGCCGAGAAATTTACCACTAGATATGCCTAAGAAGGACTTAGTAGGGTTCATCTTTAATTGATGCTTACGCATTAGATCAAATATAGTCTTCAAATCTTGGATATGATCCTCCTTTTGTCGACTTTTGACTACAATATCATCAACATAGCATTCGACTATTTTCTGCAAATGTTCACGGAATATAGTGCTCATAGCTCGTTAATAAGTTGCTCCTGCATTCTTGAGACCGAATGGCATAACTGTATAACAGTATGTACCAATCGGTGTTCTGAAAGAAGTGTGCTTCTCGTCTTCTGGGAACATTTTGATCTGATTATACCCAGAATACCCGTCCATGAATGACATTCGTTCAAATCCACAGGTATTATCAACCATGACATCAGTGATTTGTAGAGGGAATTCGTCTTTAGGACATGCCGCATTGAGATCGCGAAAGTCTATGCAAACTCTGATCTTGCCAGTCTTCTTAAGAACAGGAACAATATTAGCCACCCAATCGGGATATTGTTCCTCTCTAATAAACCCAGAGGTAATGAGTTTATTGAATTCAGCTTCAATTGCATCCATGATGTCTGGACGAAATCGTCGCTGTTGTTGTTTGACCGGTTTAGCATTCGGCAAGATATTGAGCTTATGAGTTGCAATCTGTGGATCAAGACCTGGCATATCTTCATAACTCCAAGCAAAGACATCAATGTATTCACGAATGAGTTTGATCATGTCTTTCTTATCAGTTTCTGAAAGACTTTCACTGATGAATATTGGTTTGGGAGACCCCTCTTCACCAACATCTATTTGAACAAGTTTATCTTCAGTCGGAGGTTCTTTTTGCTCGAAACGGAACTCCCATTGATTATCTAATCTTTGGGCCCACTGTTCTGATTCAGGTGAGATTTCAAACTCTTCTTCGTCTTCATCACTTTCTTCAGAATGGTCAATGGAAACCATGTTGGAAGACAGAAGGTTGCAATAGAAGTCACCGATACTCGTATCGGAATCCCAAGAAGTGGTACTAGAAGAATCAGATCTCTTATCTTCATCAGACTCAGGATCTTCATGGATAATATTGATGAAAGGAGTAGGAGCAGTATAACCCAATCCGTATTTCGTCCTTCCATATTTCAAAGGAGGAATCCGGACAGGCATTTTTCTTCCTTTTCCATTATTGAAGCCAGTCCTGAAGTCATAGCCCATATTTTTGATGATGTCTCTAGATTGCTGACTATAACGACGTAGTTGTAATCTTCCAGTATCATCATTTTTGTCATCATCTTCAAGATCAGAAGGATTTTGAGGCCCTTTGTAGAAGAATATTGGAATGTCTCCTGGCTTTCTGCTGGGAACTAGAAAGTATGAAGATTGTACAGGTTCTAGAGACACATCTATATGAACAGTCTGTACAACTCCTATGGTTATTGTGTTCAAGTCATCTAACAGATGTAAATAACTATGAACATAATTACACACATCAACGTACTGCAAAGGTGGAGACTTTTCATTAAATGTAAAAGCAGCAATATTTACATTGGGAGAAGGCTGAGCCTTAGAGATTTTCGCCAAGTCAATGACTAAAGGGGGAGAAGAAGAAGAAGCTTTGTTTCGATTAAGATCGATAATAAATGGCTCAGAAGAGGTGAGCTCCCTTGAAGTTTGAGTAGGAAGAGTAGTCCGCCCTCCAACTGGAATTAGCAGAGTATCTTGTGAAGGTACAGGAACTGTAGTACGCCCACTGACAGGAATGATCAGTGTATTCTGAGTAGATGACTGAGGTAACGGAGAGATCCATCCACTCACTGGAATGATGAAAGAATCTTCTCCAGAGGGTTTAGGAGATTGTTGCTGAGTAGTTCGATATTTAACAGGGATTATTAAAGTCTCACTTTGTGCATCTTCTTTCTCCATAGCTTGTATGATCCTTGTATACTCTTCTTTGTACATTCGGGAATCATTGAAATAAGCTTCAACCCCATGGAAGGGATTTATATCAGCAACTTCTTTTTGTACTCTTCCATTGCTATCAATGTATTTAAAACATTGATGAAGAGTGGAGGGCACCACATTATTTTCATGAAGAAAGGGCCTCCCAGAAGAAGATTATAGGATCCCGCGATCTCGATCACATAGAAAGTGACTTTAGATCTGAAATCACCTATCTAAAGCTTCAGATGAATCTTTCCCAAAGGCTCACTTCGGCTTTGATTGAATCCCAAGATAGTAGTAACCGTCTTGGAGAGCTTGTGAAGAGGAATTTTTAGTTCATCCAACAAACTCTTTGGCATTATGCTTATAGCAGACCCTGGGTCAATGAGAATATGATCTATCTTTATCGTATCAATATAACCAGTGTAGTAGAGAGGTCGGTCATGTCGATTATCCTCCAGTAACATGTCGTCTTGTGTAAAGGTGATATTTGGGATAATCTCCAGTACACTGTTGCAATGTAAGCAAGTGGCAGGTTCCGCATCCGGCTTCTTCAATTGTGCAAGACAAGAGTCAGCTTGTAGAAGTGCTTCACTTAATGTCTCCCGAGTCCCTTTGGAAAGACGTAGAAGTTCAAAAAGGGACATTCTAGCTGGAGTATTAGCAAGCTGAGCCAAAATGTCGAAGTTGTAAGGCTTCTGAAGTCCAAGAGGAGAAGACTTCTTGATTGGCTTATCAAACCGAGCCTGTTGTTTGCCTTTCTCCAGAGCCGTAGGCTTGGGAGGAACAGGTTCAGTAGATGGTTCTTCTTCGGGAGGAACATTAGGAGTATATTTAGCATCTGAAGGGATATCAGTAGGATCTTCAGGATTTTTAGAATAATCCTTTAGGTAAGGTTTCCCCGTTCGAGTAGCACTAACAAGTGCTTCTTCTTTGTCTTTTGGCTCTGTGTCAGAGGTAGACCCAAGAGAAGTCATATGACATGACTTGATCTTTCCAGCCTTCTTGGATTTTTGAGAAGAAATCTTTTGAGGAGAAGGCGATTCAAAATCTGCCACTAGATCAGGATGGATCCACATGATTTCCCCTGTTTCCAAAGTGATTGGCACTAATCCTTCAGACTGTGGAGGAGGAAGATTCACTATGTCAAGAGTTGCCTTGGGAATAGGAACAATCCCACTTTCAAGGAGTTGAGGAGGGAAATTTCCAAATTGCATAGAGACGACGTTGGAGGTGACAGTCTTCTCTTTTGGAGTAAGAGAGATAGCTCCAGATTTAATCATTTCTTGGATCTTTCCTTTCAATACATAACATGTACGAATTGTATGACCCAGCATTCTGTGATATGGACAGTATTTAGGATGATCTGTCTTACCAGCTTCATCAGGTTTCTTGATCTCTGGTAATTGTATTTTATTACCTTTCAGCAGACATTCAAAGATACCAAGGACATCGTCGTCATCAAAAGAATATTCTTCTCTGGGGCGAGGTGTTCTTGATTGTTGAGTTATAGAGGCAGGAGTTTGAACATTTGATGCATCTTTGCTCTGAAGATTAACTTCAAGAGTTTCTTTTCCTTTGCGAGCGTTATTTTTATTGTTAGCACCTTGTCCTGTTTCTTTAGGAGTCATCTGCACTCCTAAACCTTTGAAGGTTTCAGCACTGATTTCTGCAGCTTTAGCACTGACTATGAAGGAAGGCCAATCTTGAAATTGAGTGGACCCTGTCCACATACTGATGATTGGCAACAAGTTTGATTTGCACGTGTCAATGGTGACAGCATCAGGAGTTCCAAGAGGCATCTTCAGAGCTTTTCTTCGAAACCGTTCAATGTATTCCTCTGTAGATTCATTATTTTTCTGCTTGATTCTAATAAGAGCAGACATAGTCATGTCATTAAGCCCTTCATAGAACCTTTCAAGAAACATCTGTTTGAAACCAGCAAATGAGGTAATACTCCCATCTGGGAGACTTCTATACCATTCATAAGCCGTTCCCTTGAGACATCCAATAAATACCCGAGTAAGAAGGGCATCACTTGGTTGTAGTTGATCAGTCATCACTTCAAAGTGATTGATAAACTGACTTGGAGAAGTGGTTCCATTATAGAATGAGATAGTAGGAGGCTTGTATTTAGGAGGATATGATACTTGCTTCCATTCTATCGGATAAGGCTGCTTGATGCCTAACCTTTGTGAACCATCCTTCTGTTTGAATGCCTCGAATTGAGTTTTGATATTCTTCAATTCTTCAGAGACAACTCCCGAAGATTGTGGAGTTGTGGCTTATAGAGAATAGTTGGGAGGAGGAACAGCATTGTAAGCACTACCCCCAGCTCCAGAGAGACTAGGATTTGGTTGAGCTGGTCCAGGAGTATTGGATTGTACTGCTGGAGGAACTTGTACTGGACTTATATCAGTATCAACTGGTATGGCATCTGATACAGTCTGTCGATTTTGTAACTGAGCTGTCATGAGTTCATACATCGACTTCATTGTGTCAGTCATAGACTTCATTTGCTGTTCCAAAGAAGCAATTCTTTGATCTTGAGGAGTCAGGGAAGAAGAAGGTTCATCAGTATTCCCATCAACCATGTAAGTCGTGACTGTATGAGGGATTATTGATGAACTAGTAGATGTTGTATGCTCTGAATTATTGCTTCGTGTATCAAAGTCAACTATAGGAGAATTACCCCCAATAGGAAGAGGTGGGAAGTTAGATTCTCCAAGAAATTCAGAATCAATTTCAGGGATCAAATTTCTTTGACTAGAAGCCAGGACTCTTGCTCTGGTGTTTCTATATACTCCATCTGGACTATCAACTCTACCTCCGGTGTCCCGAGAAGTCATGTTGACAGAGGCAAACAAAGGCTCATCTTCATCAGGCATAGGTTCATACTGAATCCTATTGAAGACAGACTGTCATTTATTTTGACATCTGCATTGCATTGTGACTCTTGGCTGGAAGTCACATTCATGATCACCATGGTCTTGAACTGTTGATTCACATCTGCACTGAATTATGACTCTTGGATAGAAGTCACATTCAGCATGTTCCTTTGATATAGAATTACTCCTTCTCTTCTGTTGAAGATATTCCCGTAAATCTGTTTGTGAAGATTGAGGAGTATACTTCCTGTTCTTGGGTCTTGATGGCTCTTGATTATACAAAGAGTGATTAATGTGAGCCACATAATTTCTTGCATACTCTGCATCTGGATCTTTTATCTTCATAACCAATTGGTATGGTTTCTTAATACCAGAAGTGCTGAGTTTTGTTCTTAAATCAGTGGAAGGTAACATGTTAATTTTGGAAACATGGAGTTTTCCTTCCATTGATCTGGATATTTGCAGAGAAGGAAGAGTTAAACCACTCCCTTGATTAGGAGTTGCTAACAGACCCTCTTTAATGGACAGATTCTGTGCCCAATTTGAAGAAATCAAAGAAGAAGACATTAAGGAATGTTTCTTCTTAGACTCATTCAGATGTTGAGACATAGAATGTCCAGAAGGAAGAGTAGTCAAAAGACCATCTCCTTTCTTTTGACTAACAAAAGTATCAGTCAAAGCTGTTCCTGGAGTAAAAACTACAGGAGCAGAAGAAACAACTAAAGAGTTATTCCTTTTCGAAGGGACTTTGTGTGGAAGACCACCCCCAGTTCTAGTAGAACTCGGTGAAGAAGAAGAGATAACTAAGGAGCTATTCTTCTCTGATGAAATACACGCTGAAACAGACTTGGTTAAAGAACCAGAGCTGTTAGCGTGACTTTTGATTTTAGAATTACACGCTGGAACAGATTCGGCTAAGGAGCCAGTACTGTCAGCGTGACTTTTGAATGTGGGTTTGCACACAGGAATAGATTTGGCTAAGAAGCCAGTACTGTCAGCGTGACTTTTAGAGTTGAATTTGCACACTGGAACAGATTCGGCTAAGGAGCCAGTACTGTCAGCGTGACTTTTAGAATTGAATTTGCACGCTGGAACAGATTTGGCTAAAGAACCAGTACTGTCAGCATGACTTTTAGAGTTGAATTTGCACGCTGGAACAGATTCGGCTAAGGAGCCAGTACTGTCAGCGTGACCTTTAGTTACTGTCATCTTCGAGCGCACAAGAGTGTGCGTGCTTGCAGTGGAGTTCTTGCCAGTGTTAGGAGTAGACACTGTGGCAGAGACTTCACCATTGACTGCCAACTGATTCTTAGGGACATAGACAGAGTGTCCCTTCGACTTGGCATTGATGATGGAGGCTGGAATGGGCTTGCCACCCTTAGCCCGCTGCATTTCTTCATAGGCGAGTTGATCGAATTTGATCGTCATCACCTTCTTCGTCGAGCCGATTGACGAAGTGTCGCATTGAGTTGTTACCATCTCAGAAGAGAAGATGGTTTTCCCAAGCAGAGTCGCCAATTTGTTTTCCATAAAGAAATTCTCTTTATTTGTTGTGTTTCTGGGAAAATTACAACTGTAGGAATCCGATCTAGAAGACGATCGCTTTATCCCTTGGACTATGCGAAGAAGAAAAGCTCTCAAAATTTTGACAGTAGATATCAATGTATCTGTACAATGAATGAGAAAAAGAACTCTATTTATAGAGTTAAAACAGTAACTGAAAAGATAACTACCTCACCACTGGTGCATTTGAAAAGTCACGCAGACTCTAAATACACGCAGGGTTAGTGAGTAGTTACTGGACGTGGCCCGTAACTGTTGGACACATGGCATTAGTGCAAGGGTCGTGTACAAGTTACTAGGCACGCGAGAGAGAGATCGGTGGCATGGCTGCCACTTACTCCAGTTGAAATGAAATCCACGCTGTCTTGCTGAAAGCAAAAATCCACGCAGTTTCGTTGACGCAGACTCGTTGAAGGCAAAATCCACGCAAGCTTTGAAGAAGAATACTTCAGAATTCACGCAGGCTTTGAGAAGAATAACTCAAAAATCCACGCAAACTTGAGGAAGGAGAAGGTTCAGAATCCACGCAAACCGCCAGCTGTCTTGATTTGGCACGCTTCGTCTGACACAAAATCTCTGACATTGATTATATTGTCAGTCGCATTAAATGAAGATAAGACCCAAAGCCACGCCAACTTGGTGAAGAGTGAGTCTTGCTAAGGAAGATTTCGAAAATCACGCAAAAGACGGCGATGATCTCTCGAGTTCTGTGCATACGTGGCATACGAGAAGACGTTTCTCGACTGCTGTGTTGTCAGCCATTATGATTCTGACGTATGGCTGAGCTGTCTCTGCGTGATTTCTAAAGGAGATGGACAGGCAGAACTTAGCGTATCTTTTGTGCTGCTTCTCGGATCACTCTGCGTGACTTGTTCTGATCAACTCAGCGTGACTTCATTTTTGAGGCCTACAATTACGAGTTTACTATCATGTTGTTTGGGCTGACTAACGCCCCGACGATATTCATGAACTTGATAAACATGATATTCCATCAGTACCTTGACAAGTTCGTGGTTGTCTTCATTGATGACATTCTTATTTACTCGAAGATGCCAGTAGAGCACCTAAGGATTGTATTGGACACTCTCAGGAGGGGGTAGCTCTATTGGAAGCTGTCGAAGTGTAAGTTCTTCTTGGACAGAGTAGAGTTTCTGGGACATGTTATATTTGGTGATGAAATTTCAGTGAATTCGAACAAGATTGCAGCAGAGGAGTCATGGTCTATACTAAGCTTAGTTGCAGAGATTCAGAGTTTTTTTGGTCTGGCAGGCTATTACAAAAAATTCGTACAGGACTTTTCCAGGATTGTCGAGCCGATGACCCAACTAACCATAAAGGATATGGAGTTTGTTTGGACTGAGAAGTGTCAGGCCGTCTTCGAGGAGCTGAAGAAGAGGTTAACATTGGCTCCTATTCTGATGTTGCCATCAGGGTCCGGAGGATTCACAATCTACAGTGATGCTTCGGGAAAAGGATTAGGTTGCGTTCTTCAGCAGCATTGGAAGATGATTGCCTATGCATCCAGGCAGTTATGTCCTCATGAGAAGAACTATTCGACTCATGATTTGGAGTTAGCATCGGTCATTTTTTCTCTGAAGGTGTAGAGACGCTATCTGTACGGAGAACATGTAATAATTTTCTCTGACCATAAGAGCTTGAAGTACGTATTTACACAGAAGTAGCTGAATATGAGATAGAGGCGGTGGTTAGAGCTGACGAAGGATTTTGATATATCCTTATAGTATCATTAAGGGAAGGCCAACATGGTTGTCGATGCTTTGAGCAGGTATCCTGTAGCCATATGATTGATGATGGACAGTCACCTTTTGGCAGATTTGGAGAGTTTAGGCATTGAGGTTATAGTTCCTGGAATTAAAGAGCAGATGTGGGGTTTTGGCAGATCCAGTCTCAGCTGATGGATACGATCGGAGCCGTACAGTTTGATGATGTGACTCTGAGGAGCATCAGGGAGCAGGTGCAGGTAGGGTTATTGGATGATTTCTCTATCGTCGAGATTGGGTCATTGAGCCACGATTCCAGACTATGCGTGCCGAGTAAAGAGCTTTAGAACGAGGTTCTTCAGGAGGTGCACTGTCCTCAGTACTCCATGCATCCTAGTGCCAACAAGATATATAGAGATCTAAGACAGCTCGTATAGTGGTATGGCATGAAGCAGGAGGTGGCTCAGTTTATATCTAGATGCTTGGTGTGCCAGCAGATGAAAGCTTAGAGGCAAAGGCCAGGTGGTCTGCTACAGCCACTATCTATTCCAGAATGAAAGTGGGAGCACATCACTATGGATTTTGTGTCTGGACTTCCACGATCTCCAGGAAGGAAAGACGCGATATGGGTCATCGTTGATAGATTGACCAAATCGACCTACTTCTTGCCTTTCAAGGTGGATTTGTCTACGGAGAGGTTGGTAGAGATGTACGTGCGGCAGATAGTCAGATTGCACGGAGTTCTGGTGAGCATAGTCTCAGATCGGGATAGTCGTTTCACTTCTCACTTCTGGAGGAGTTTATAGGCTAGCTTGGACACCCAGCTCAAGTTTAGTACAGCGTATCATCCCAGACAGATGGGCAGTCGAAGAGGACTAATCATACTCTCAAGGATATGCTTTGTACCTATGTTCTAGATTTTGGAGGATCTTGGAAGGACCATCTCTACTTGGTAGAGTTTGCTTACAATAATAGCTACCAAGACAGTATAGAGATGTCACCATTTGAGGCTTTATACGGATGGAGGTGCCGTACTCCCTTGTCTTGGGATGATGTTGGCGAGAGAGTTTTGCTTAGCCAAGAGATGATTGTTGATGCTGCTGAGAAGGTCAAGATTATCAGTAATATAGTTCGGGTGGTGCATAAAAGACAGCGGCATTAGGCCGATAGCCACTGGAGACCTTTGGAGTTTGAGGTATAGTTTAGATTCCTAGTGTTCGTGTCTGATTAGGATTGTTTGTTATGGATTAAGTTTTAAGATTGTATTTTGTGATAGGTTGGTGACCTAGTGT
>JANAVB010003400.1:72610401-72752901 GCA_029216955.1 Iris pallida
AAAACTTATGCCAACAGGACCGCATCAATTTTTTGGTCCTGTATGCCAAGTGTGGTCCAATTCTGAGAAGGTAGATCGAAACCCAATTTGGCGAGCCCACAACTCGACCCAACGGGCGACTTTTTACACTGCTCGTCGAAATCTAAAATTAGACATACCATTGGGTTTGTTTCCTCAAATCGAATCTGTAGACATGTAGTTTGATAATATTAGAAACATAGACTTTAGCATGCATTTCTGTGCAAAACGGGTCCAACGGTGGACATCGTTTTGACCCGAAATTATGATTTTGCCCCTGTTCCAGAAGTGGACTTTTGGACATGCATTGCCTAGGTACATTACTTATTATGAGTACATTCTTGATGTTTATTTCAGCATCCGGAGGTTGTTTGGAGATTGTGACATTTTTGTTGCGGACATTGTGATTCTTGGACTTGCCACCTTCGTACCGCCATACAAGATACCTTGCCACCTTACTCTGTGATTTATATATTCTCATTTTTAGTTGTTATTTTTAGTATTTCTTATTTGTTGATATTATAAAATTGTGCGTCCAAGTCACACTTGGGTGCAAGGGACTCTATCGGTCGTTTTTTTGCTTTTATTTATTTTTCTTACATTGACCTAGTCTAGTGACCACCCATTGTTGATAAGGTATTGGTATATCTCGTACGGCCTTGATACTTGCTTTACCACGTGTTGTGAGTCACATGTAGGACACGTACCTACATAGTCAGCTGGCCACTGATACGTATGAGGCGTGCGACGGATAGGAGTAACTGCCAATAGAATTGCATGCTAGTAGACTTGGCAGTTACTAGAGGTCTTATAATTCAAGATGTGACCCTACTAGACACTTGGTAGGGAGAACAATTCCTTAATATATGGGCCACTTATGCACTTTCCTATCCTGGTCCTACTGGCCTCTGACATTCGAAGAATGTTATGCTTTGAGGTCCATGGTATCCTGATGGGACCATACCTGAGTTACCTGCACCTGAGCAGATGCCCATGCGTTGAAGGTTTATTCTTAACTATTTCACTATAGAACTGGTAGGCACCCGATTGCATGCATCCTTTCTTTTCTGTTATATTATCACAGTTTATACGACATGATATTTTCTTATATCTTGTTACGTCCCGCTGAGGACCTGGTTATATCCCCAAGATTAGACGACTTCCCGCACGAGCACGGAGCGGCTCTAGATCCATCCTACATTGATGACGAGGCATATCTCGCTGACTTCTAGCTTATTGATTTTCTTGAGACATTTTAGTGGACATTTTTACATCTCTTTACTTTCTATTTTATAGAGGTTGGACTCCGGTCATTGTGACTATTTTTCACAGCTGTTTGGAGTGGGTATGATCACCCGGCTATCTCTTTGATGCAATAACTATTTATTGACTCTTACTTATTCTGTGTTGAGCTGTGATGAGATTAGATACTTATATTCTGGCCTATGACTTTATTATATATACAGCTTATGTACGTATACGAGGATTCTATATATTGAAGTATTCTTTGTATATGTGCAGCTGCGATGTAGCGTACTTGGTCCTAAGTATTTTTGGACTGGGCGTTTTATATATATATATATATATATATATATATATATATATATATATATATATTTTATATATATATATATATATATATATATATTATTTTAGACATTAGGATGGCAGTCTAACATATTCAGTATAGGGGTTTAGCAGGTAAAACTGAATGTATTGTGGACTGTATTATAGGTGATATTCAGTTAAGAACTGGACAGAGCATGTGTGAGACAGTTGGACTGATTATAATATTTCAGAGGTTAACAGTGGTGAGTATCAGTCTCTTGACTGAGATAGGCAAGAGGGATGAGGATATATTAGAATTAAATAGAGTGATCAGTCCCTAAGGACTAATATGATCGGTCACTTGGACTGATCTATGAGATCAGTAAAGAAAGGGATATAAGAGTGATCAGTCACTTAGACTGATATGAGAGGGAACAAATGCATTAAAGGGGAGCTGTATCAGTTCTTAACTGATACTTTGTATCAGTTACTCAACTGATATTGAGAGTCAGTCCATAAGGACTAACTTGGTTTATTTGACTCAGGAAAATTAAAGGGGGGCTATGTGTTCAGTTAGTTAGGATTGACTGAATGTATCAGTCTAATGTGAGATGATGTTGATGAATGCCGATAGGAAATACCGTATATAGGTCATGTGTATAGAAATAACCTTGATCATATGTGCATGATCTATATATATATAGTATACAGTATACTGTTATGAGTTCAGATGATGGTGAACTCTGATTTTGGTTTGGGCATTCATATAGGAGAAAGGGTTCAGTTGGTATGGACTAGAGTATCAGTAAAAAAAAGTTAAGGAAGAGTTGGAATGAGGATGTGTAGGACTGAGTGTGAGATCAGGTTGGACTAACCCAGTCCAGTCCTTGACTGAACTATAGTATATCAGATGGGGACAGCCAAGCGAAGAGCATATAGGGGGTTCAGTCCAGTTAGGACTAAATGGAGATTTTTAAACAAGGAATTAGAATAGGCGAAGAGGTAGAGAAGTTATTTGGGTATTTGGAAATGGGGAATAAATCTTAGAAAAGTTTAAGTTAGGATAGGAATCTTGTTTCTACCTAATATAGATACATAAGAGTGTGTGTGTGTATGTGTGTGTATGTGTGTGTGTGTGTGTGTGTGTGTGTGTATGTGTGTTTGTGTGTGTGTGTGTGTAGAATCTAGGGATACATGAACATGGAAGGAATATAATGGTGTGCTCAGTCCATAGGACTGAACTGTTTGCATCAGTTTTCAACTGATGAGAGTGTTCAGTTTCTCTAGAAACTGATTTGTATCAGTTTACAAAACTGATAGGGGATATCAGTCAAGACTGATATAAAGGGGAAATTACTAATACAATCGGAGGAAAAGAAATGAAGTAATGAAAATTTAGGGAGTAGACTGATTAAAGAAGATGAGTTAGAAGAAGGAATGAGGTTTCAGCCCATAAGGACTACTTGGATAGAGTGATTAGTCTTGAACTGATCTAATGATCAGTCATGAACTGACCATTGTTCAGTCCTTGACTAAACTGTCCTGAGTGTTGGTTCAGTTCTTAACTAAACAGGGAATATTTCTATGGTAGTCTAAGTTGGTAGTTAAAGAGGGGTTGGGTATCCAAACATTAGGTTGTTATGAAAGGAAGGGAAAGGTTAGGTAATAAGTTATAGTTAAGGAAATTTTGAGTATTAGATATGATTGTGGATACCAAGGGTGTCCTAGTGTCCTATATGTTAGATATTAGTATTAGATAGCTAGGCTAGTTAGATTCAACTAATATTAACTAGTTGATAGCTAATATTGTCTCGATTTGACCAAATGATCTAGAATTGACTATTTGACCTAGAATTGGACTAGTATGACATGTTTCCAATTTCAAACTTGATATTGATACAACATTCTATATTTAGGTCTTTGAGGCATTGTCTCGGACGTCGTTGATATTTCACACTTGATCTCAGACAAGTACATTCTTTAATAATTTCTCATTCATGTTGTTTTTTATGTTTTGTGTACTTAGTGTAGATGTACTTGTTTCTTGACACATTGGTCATACGGATTGCTATTTACGGATCCTGTTATGAGATTTTATTTCTCGTTTACCTTAGTGTACCTTGTGCAAGCCCCATTATAGTTCTTGTGCAAAACATAGACAACCGATTCTCGAAAAGACTTCCAACTTTCTCTTAGAATCCCGTATCATAATGTATCATGGTTGGATCTATTGTACCAGTCGGGGGCGGGAGAATATTAGTCTAGTTGTGTGGTCAATACCCTCCTTGGTCATGTATAGATCCTTGTGAGTGTTATTCATACACTTCACGTATAATTAACGAAGTCAGTAGACCTTGTGCAAGTTCCCAAGCTGACCACATATCAAAGCTACTATTAACTCACGTGGATAGTATGATTCTTGAATCTTTTATATGATATGATCAGTTTTTCTTGCTCTTGCTTTTACTCTAGTTTACAGCTTTGCCCTTGCCATGCTACTTTCATGTGTACCTTATTTACTCTCGTATATTCTCTTTATTTACTGTTACATAGCACTTGTCATTTATTGAGAAATGTTGTTAGTAATGTGCTCGTTCCAATCCTGACTGGATATATTTTTTAGACAACGGCGAGGATGAGTGTACCACCTACTATGGTCCTCATGTAAACCCCCTAAATTTTTACTACAATTTTTTATTTTTAAAATTATTACTTTTGTATGGTACTTGAACGATGGGTGCAAATACATATTCACGGGATAAAAATTTTACGTAAATAGTTTTACTATAAGTTTAATAAATATAAACATAATTAGCTTTGTTTTCGCAATACATATAGATAAGTACTCCGCATAATATTTCTCGCCAAAATTTATTCAAATTCTATATTTAACTTTATTACTATAGAAAGGCCTTTCATTTATATAGTTATAGATAATAATGATATTTTTCTCTTTTAGTAAATATAGTATACTAGAAAGATAGTTATGTAAATATTATTTAACTTATTTATTAAAAAGGCATTGTGAAGTTTTTCTATTAATTTTAAATTTTTGAAATTGATTTTTATTTTAAATTTTAAAGAGATGGTTGAATTTATTCGTGAGAATTTAAATCTTTATTTTATTTTTTATTGATTTATTTTAAATCGTTTAATTTAAGCATGGGACTTATCAACATCTAATTTGTATTTATCCAGATTTAATTAGATTTTAGAATTTGATTTGGATTGGGATTGAATAGGTTTAAATTGTTTTAAATTAAATAGAGAATTATCTAACGGGGATTTGAAACATCATAATCCATATCTATCTCGGAGTCTACCGCCTATATAAGCAGAAACTCATTATCCTCTTTTCCATGGATTTCTCCACAAATTAATTTCCACAACCCAAAACTAGTGCATCATGTCCGTGTCCGTGCCCTTCCCATCCACTATATTCTTTATTTTACACCTACATTATTTCTCTCGTGTTGACAACCCCGACAAACTCAATTTTCGATCTCCAAATACCTAACTGTAACACCCATATCTCAGAATACGTATTTTGATTTAAGCTTGCATGTATCTTGGACCTGTATTTTATTTTCTCAGATTTTGGCCTGTACTTGTAATTGGCTTGACTTGCAGATTTTGGTTCTCGTAATTGGGTTTTACCTGGCTTGGTTTATTTTGTGGAGAAGGTTGGGTTGGTTTGGTTTATTTTGTATTAGGAACACCTTAGCCTATGATCCACCCTCATTCCACCATAACTCACCTTCATTTAAAACTCCACCTACTTTTCTCTCTCCTCTTATTCTCTCATTTATTTCTCCATCTTCTTCTTCTTCCTTCCTCTACACAACACCAACACCCATAGGCAAGTGCACCTTGCCACCACATGAGAACCACTTTTTATTTGTCCATTAGCTAGATTAGGACATGGTGATCAACATTAGAACTTGTCATTTTGTGATTGGGAGTTCCCTTTGTTCTAGATCTAGGTTTTTTACTATTTTTGGATTTACATAGTTTTGATCTATTTAACTTTGATTTTTGCTTGTTTTGATGCTTCCACGTGGAAGAGAATTCAATTTTACTCAAGTTAGACCTTTGAAAATCTAGATTTGGCTTTGATTTGGCAAAGATATGAAGAATTGAAGTTTTGGAGTTCTTAGAGTTCTTCAAGGGTTGGAGGAGCAGACCTCTCGGCCTGCGCTCTTTAGCGCAAGGCCGATTGCGCAGCTCACCCTTTGGTGAACTGTGCATCCCCTCGGCCAGCGTATTGCGCTGAGCTGAACTGCGCTGGCGCTTCTTAGCCCCGCGTTCCCTTTCCCCTTGCGTGCATGGCTCTTGTGCAGTCCACTTCTGTGCAATCCATCCATGCGCCATCCATTCCTGCGCAACCTGATCCAGCGCAATCCATCTGTTGCGCCATCCACTCCTGCGCAGTTGGTACCCTGCGCAGCTCACCCCTGCGCAGTTGGTACCCTGCGCAGCTCACCCCTGCGCAGTTGGCCCCTGGCGTACTTGACTCCTGTGCAACCCGACCCTAGGGACCCTTGCGTAATCTGTCCAATCATGGAGATTTGGTTTTATTTTCCTTAAGCTTGGCTCTTCTATAGCCCTGTACATTGATATTTTATTAGATATTTTACGCCCATTTTATATCCTTACGCCTTTTGTCATGAACTTGATTTTACTTAATATGTTTGGAATGACTATTGTACATGGCATGGTATGGCAAGGAACTAGCATAACACGACAGTGACCCGTAGTGGTGCACTCCTGACATGACCAACCTGACTTAATAGTGGCCCGTCGTGGCGCACTCCTGACAAGTACCCTGACATGATTTAACTTGATAACTTGATAGTGGCCCGTGGCGGCGCACTCTTGACTTGACTTGACTTGTAACTTATAACTTGTAACTTGACTTGTAACTTGTAACTTGTAACTTGTAACTTGACTTGACTTGATGCTGTTGCGACAGCTAACTTGACTCGTATAATCAACTTGACACCGTGGGTGTTCCTGCTTGCTTGCTTGTGCAATCCACTTGTCTTGTCTTGCATCATGTCTAGGGCGTGACTCCCTGGTTCCCACGGTCAGGGATTCATACTGAACATGGATTAGGCTAATGACTAGATCAAACTATAGTTCATGGAGAATTTCCAGTCACAGGCAATCTTGTTATCTGGGCGCTCTTAATTGGACTTGTAGCTTGCCGACGAGTAGAGCACATTTCCAGCGCACTGTCATGTGTTGTACCCTCTAAGTCACCTAAGGGTATATCGTCTCCGGGGCGATGTACCCAACTATACTCTCAACCCGTGGAAGAATAACTGGATTGTCTGCAGGGCTTGGGACTGGAAAATTCTTATTGCATCTTGTTAGTAATTAGGCTTGTGATAACCCTAGTTAGTTAAAGTAGTAAGCCATAGTAATTGCTTGGCCGCTTGTGAATGGATGATGTCCAGCCCTGTCTAAGTCTTGTCTAGTCCTCGTACCCTGGTACTCCTGAACATGATTATTTTACTTGCTTTAACAATAATTGGGTAGAGACAAGGAGATATTCAGGCGAAGGGTTACAACCCCGGTCCTTGTTTGGTTTACGGGTTGTAACCTGGCTCCCAGAATGGTTCCACGTCCCTAGTCATTTATTGTCCCGACGTGCTCTCTATTACTTTTACTTTTCTTTCATTTTCTTATGTTCTGATATGCTGGCTTTTGTTCTTATTTCGTGGCCTCCTTTGTGGCACTTGCTCTTTCTGGGGTTTGACCCAGCTGGTTTTGTGTGGCCAGATTTCGGAGCAGCTCCCGAGGATCTTCCGAACCTCCAGTCCGATGGTGGCGACTAGAAGGAACCCGGGCTACGAGTGGGCTTTCTATTTTGTTTCGCTCACTCTATTGTAAAATTATTCTTTTGAGGCATTTAGCCGACGAGCACCTGTTAGCTCGATGCACTTTTACTTACTGTCTGCCTACGGGCTGTAAACATGATTAACAAATCCTAGGGTTGATCATGAATGACTTAACTCTTGCTAGTCCTAGCATTTTGTACGACTAGCTTCATGATCAGCTGATATGTAATATTTGGGACGCCTTTTATTGTATATTTGGTGGTCAAACATCTTGTAATTATATTATTTGCTTAAGATTGAGACAGTAGGCTTGACCTTAAGAGACTGCTGGCTTGTAGTAAACCCTCATATCTAGACAGCCGTGACCGTATAGTTGAGATGTATTCTATTTCAATATACGTAGCTGGCTATGTTCGCCCCCGCTCTCCAGTATTCTGGTTCTGGGGCGTGACATAGTTTAAGTGGTGGCCCATGCAGGTCTTGTCAATCAAAAAATGTGAGGGTTTACCTAATAGATGTCTCAATCAGTATTCGCCCTTGATCTCCGCCCGTATTTTCAAATCCCTGAAATTCTTGCCCTGATCACATGCTTGTATCGTTGATCTGTCATGGTCCTTCCTTATTGTTTTCCTGTGTAGTCTTCTTCAGCGACACTGTACCTGACCCCGCTGATCAGCAAGGTGGAGCACCTCCTGTGGACCAGCAGCAACCTAGAGATCAAGCCCAGCACTCCGGAGTAGCCTCCAGAGTTATACCTTTTGGAGGAGAGCCCCCAGTTCAGCCCGTTCAACCTGCCGAACCGGATGATGGCACCTTGGTAGGTCTCATCAGGGCCTTGATAACTTCTCAAGACCGCAGAGGAGATGCCTTGCACCAGACAGTGGCAGATGCTTTGACCAGAGGCGGTCATCCAGGGAACAGCGCGGCCAACAGCTTCAAACGCCTGAACCCTCCATTCTTCGACGGCAGTGAAGATGCGATTGCCGCGGACGCTTGGCTTCAGGATACCGAGGTGGTTCTGGAAGCAGCTAGGACACCTGAGAATGAGAAGGTGGTCGTGGTACGGCTACAGTTGCTGGACTTGGCTCGCTGTTGGTGGGCGACTCAGGCCATGGGATTAGTGGCACCCATTGCTTGGGCGGTGTTTAGAGAGAGATTCCAGACGAAGTATTTTGATGCTGTGGCTCGGTACGACTTGCAGACTAGATTTACCAACCTGAAGCAAGGAGGCAGAACGGTCGATGGCTATGCGACTGAGTTTTCTAGACTCAGTAGGTTTGCCCGCACCTTGGTGGCGACCGAGTTTGATAGGGCCCAGCGGTTCCAACACGGACTGCATTTGGAGATCTTGTTGGCAGTCGAGCAGTTCGAGCACCAGACGTTCGATGCAGTATTGAGAGCGGCTAGGAGGCATGAGTACACCTCCCAGAGGATCGTAGATAGGACCGGAGGTAGGAAGCGGTCCCACAGTCAGATGCAGCAATCATCAGCTCTTGCCCCGGCAGCTAGAAGTTTGACCATTGGAACCCCAAGGCGGGCGGCCTCAGTGACGTCGGTTCAGCATTCTACCCTGATGTACCTGCAGCAGCAGAAGCAGAAGCAGACTTCGGCAATGGGTTGTTCTCATTGCGGGAAGCCAGGCCATGTAGTGGTAGATTGTCGTAGGGCGCAAGGATTGTGCCTGGCTTGTGGAGTGGCAGATCACAAGATAGGAGCCTGCCCGAATAGGGGTAGTTTTTTTCTCTTCCAACCTAACCAGTCCATCGGTTAGGGGACCAGCACCTGTGCAGCAGCAGCAGTACCCGAGGCCGTTGTTGCCTCAGGCCCAAGCATTCCAGCAGCAGTGTGCCCAGCCTCCAGTGCAGAGCAGGCAGAGAGGTTTCCAGCAGAGGAGACCCGCAGCTAGAGGTCAGGCCATGATGATGGCTATGGAAGAAGAAGTTGCACCAGGTGAGGTAGTGGCAGGTACTATTCTCGTCAACTCCTTTCCAGCATCGGTATTATTTGATTCTGGTGTATTGCATTCACTCATGTCTGCACGATTCGCAACACGGATAGGATTGGAGCCCGAGTCATTATCAGTGAGGCTCAATATACTTACTGGTAATGGTCTTGTAGGAGTAGATCGAGTATTTTCCTCGTGTCGGATCGTAGTTAGCGGTAGAGAGTTCTCCGCTAGATTTATAGAATTCCCTACGGCATACTATGATGTAGTCCTAGGCATGGATTGGTTGAGGAACCAGTATGCTAGGATAGACTGCCATGTTGGCAGAGTTATTTTCAGCATTCCAGGCGAGCCAGAGTTTTTCTTTTCCAGAGGCACGGTGGAGCCATCTTTTCCAGTATTGCGGATGGCAGTAGCTGCAGTGCAGTTGCCCAGGATAGTTGAAGAGTTTCCAGTTGTCTTCCCAGAGGAACTTCAAGGGATGCCGCCAGAGCGGGAGATTGAGTTCACTATAGACTTGATCCCCGGGACAGCACCAGTATCAGAGCGAGTCTACAGGATGGCGCCTTCAGAGTTGGAGATTTTGTACAAGATGATTGAAGAACTCAGGACCAAGGGATTCATTCGTGCAAGTGGATCGCCTTGGAGAGCCCCGATGCTTCTTGTGAAAAAGAAGGATGGTACGTCCAGGTTATGTGTAGATTATCGTACCTTGAACTCAGTGACAATCAAGAACAGATACCCTCTCCCGAGGATAGATGACTTGTTTGATCAACTCAAAGGGGCTTCAGTGTTCTCAAAGATAGACTTGCGGTCAGGATATCATCAGATCAGAGTCAGAGAGCAGGACATCCCGAAGACAGCTTTTCGATCGAGGTATGGACATTGGGAGTTCCTTGTTTTGCCCTTTGGAGCGACCAATGCGCCGGCAGTATTCATGGACCTCATGAATCGTATTTTTATGCCTTACCTGGATCAGTTCGTGATCGTGTTCCTAGATGATATCCTGGTCTACAGCAAGAGCGAAGCAGAGCATGAGCAGCATCTCAGAGTCGTCCTTCAGATGCTTAGGGAGCATCAGTTGTACGCCAAGTTCAGTAAATGCGAGTTCTGGCTCGATCGCATTTCGAACTTGGGTCACATCATTACCCGAGGAGGAGTAGAAGTGGATCCCCAGAAGATTGTGGCTATCGAGTCATAGCCAGTACCTAGTTCAGTGGCAGATGTTCGTAGCTTCCTTGGATTGGCCGGCTACTACCGGCGATTCGTTTCAAATTTTGCAAGGATTTCAACGCCGATGACCCAGTTAACCCGCAAGGATGTGCAGTTTGCTTGGACAGCAGAGTTCCAGGAATCATTTGAGAAGTTGAAGCGAGGTTTGATAACGGCTCCCATTCTCACACTTCCGGATGGGACCGGAGGATTCACAGTTTATTGTGACGCTTCAGGCAGAGGATTGGGGTGTGTCTTGATGCAGCATGGGAAGGTAATATCTTATGCATCACGTCAACTTCGTGATCATGAGAAGAATTACCCGACCCACGACTTGGAACTGGCAGCAGTAGTGTTTGCACTTAAGTTGTGGAGGCACTACTTGTACGGAGATAGAGTAGAGATATTTACTGATCACAAGAGCCTGAAGTATGTTTTCACCCAGAAGGACCTTAACATGCGGCAGAGAAGATAGCTTGAGCTATTGGTGGACTACGATGTGGATTTGCAGTATCACCCAGGAAAGGCCAACGTTGTAGCAGATGCGTTGAGCCGGAGAGCCGGAGTTTATTTCCTAACGGCGCAACCAGAGTTACTGGCAGATCTTCAGAAGATGGGAATCGAAGTGGTTCTTCCTACCAACGTGGCATTGATGGCCAGTCTACAGGTTCAGTCCAGCATAGTTGAGAGGATCCGGATGGCACAGTCTACAGATTCCAAGCTTCAGCAGCTCAGAGCAGAGTATGAGGCAGGAAGAAGGCCAGAGTTATGCATTCATGAAGATGGTACACTTCAACACGACACTCGTCTTTGTGTATCCAGTGGAGATATCAGACAGGAGGTCATGGCAGAAGCTCACAGCTTGCAGTATTCTATTCATCCTGGTGGTACGAAGATGTACCGTGATATCCGTCAGCACTTCTGGTGGAATGGCATGAAGAGGTAGATAGCCCGGTTTGTCTCTCGGTGTTTGGTTTGCCAGCAGGTTAAAGCTGAACATCAGAGGCCCGCTGGACTTCTTCAGCCCTTGCCGATTCCGGAATGGAAGTGGGAGCATGTGACCATGGATTTTGTGACTGGGTTGCCTAGATCTCCAGCTGGTCAAGATGCTATTTGGGTTATAGTTAATCGGCTCACAAAGGTGGCTTATTTTCTTCCATTCAGAGTTGGGCAGTCAATGGCTCAATTGGCAGAGTTGTACCTCAGGCAGATTGTGAGGCTTCACGGTGTACCAGTCAGCATTACCTCGGACCGAGATTCAAGGTTTACATCACACTTTTGGCGTAGCATGTAAGAGAGTTTGGGAACTTGTCTCCAGTTCAGTTCGGCATATCATCCGCAGACAGATGGCCAGTCAGAGCACACTATCCAGACTCTTGAAGACATGTTGAGGTCTTGCACCCTTGACTTCGGTGGTTCGTGGGAGGATCACCTGCATCTTGTGGAATTCTCGTACAACAATAGTTTCCAGGCCAGTATCCAGATGGCTCCGTTCGAAGCTCTGTACGGTAGGAAGTGCAGATCCCCGCTAGCGTAGGATGATATTGGAGAGAGGCAGATGCTCGATCCAGAAATGATTGCCCAGATAGTTGAAGTGGTCAGAAGGATCAGAGATCGACTTCGAGTGGCCCAAGATCGCCAGCGGCATTGGGCCGATGCTCATCGGCGACCCCTAGAGTTTGCTATCGGCGACCATGTATTCCTTAGGATCTCGTCTAACCGTGGCGTCATTCGCTTTGGCGTGCGGGGAAAGCTTAGCCCTAGGTATATAGGGCCATTCGATATCCTGGAGCGAGTAGGAGATGTATCCTATCGTCTTGCTCTTCCACCGTCGTTAAGTGAGGTGCATGACGTATTCCATGTGTCCCAATTACGACGGTACATCCCGGACCAGAGCCATATCCTAGAACATTCAGAATTGGTTGTTGGTACCAACCTTTCGTATGAGGAGAGGCCCGTGTCTATATTGGACCGGAGAGAGAAGATACTCATGAACAAGACTATTAGCTTAGTCCGCGTTGCTTGGGGTCATCACTCTCTAGGTGAGTCAACGTGGAAGCGTGAGGATGATATCCGATCGCGATATCCCTACCTATTTGACTCGTAAGGTATAATGTCTTCCTTATGCCTTATGCCTTCCGTCCTTGCTTGCATACGTGATTGTTTGATTGACTGCTTAGTATAGCTTGCATGTGAATAGTATAACTTGTACTTGTCTCTCTAGCCCCTTGATTAAATTCCGAGGACGAAATTCTTTTAAGGTGGGTAGAGTTGTAACACCCATATCTCAGAACACGTATTTTGATTTAAGCTTGCATGTATCTTGGACCTGTATTTTATTATCTCAGATTTTGGCCTGTACTTGTAATTGGCTTGACTTGCAGATTTTGGTTCTCGTAATTGGGTTTTACCTGGCTTGGTTTATTTTGTGGAGAAGGTTGGGTTGGTTTGGTTTATTTTGTATTAGGAACACCTTAGCCTATGATCCACCCTCATTCCACCACAACTCACCTTCATTTAAAACTCCACCTACTTTTCTCTCTCCTCTTTATTCTCTCATTTATTTCTCCATCTTCTTCTTCTTCCTTCCTCTATACAACACCAACACCCATAGGCAAGTGCACCTTGCCACCACATGAGAACCACTTTTTATTTGTCCATTAGCTAGATTAGGCCATGGTGGTCAACATTAAAACTTGTCATTTTGTGATTTGGAGTTTCCTTTGTTCTAGATCTAGGTTTTTTACTATTTTTGGATTTACATGGTTTTGATCTATTTAACTTTGATTTTTGCTTGTTTTGATGCTTCCATGTGGAAAAGAATTCAATTTTACTTAAGTTAGACCTTTGAAAATCTAGATTTGGCTTTGATTTGGCAAAGATATGAAGAATTGAAGTTTTGGAGTTCTTGGAGTTCTTCTCGGGTTGGAGGAGCAGACCTCTCGGCCTGCGCTCTTTAGCGCAAGGCCGATTGCGGAGCTCACCCTTTGGTGAACTGCGCATCCCCACGGCCAGCGCATTGCGCTGAGCTGAACTGTGTTGGCGCTTCTTAGCCCAGTGTTCCCTTTCCCCTTGCGTGCGTGGCTCTTGCGCAGTCCACTTCTGCGCAATCCATCCATGCGCCATCCATTCCTGCGTAACCTGATCCAGCGCAATCCATCTGCTGCGCCATCCACTCCTGCGTAGTTGGTACCCTGTGCAGCTCACCCCTGCGTAGCTGGCCCCTAGCGCACTTGACTCCTGCACAACCCGACCCCAGGGACCCTTGCGTAATCTGTCCAATCATAGAGATTTGGTTTTATTTTCCTTAAGCTTGGCTCTTCTATTGCCCTGTACATTGATATTTTATTAGATATTTTACGCCCATTTTATATCCTTACGCCTTTTGTCATGAACTTGATTTTACTTAATATGTTTGGAATGACTATTGTACATGGCATGGTATGGCAAGGAACTAGCATAACACGACAGTGACCCGTAGTGGTGCACTCCTGACATGACCAACCTGACTTAATAGTGGCCCGTCGTGGCGCACTCCTGACAAGTACCCTGACATAATTTAACTTGATAACTTGATAGTGGCCCGTGGCGGCGCACTCTTGACTTGACTTGACTTGACTTGTAACTTGTAACTTGTAACTTGTAACTTGACTTGTAACTTGTAACTTGTAACTTGTAACTTGACTTGACTTGATGCTGTTGTGACAGCTAACTTGACTCGTATAATCAACTTGACACCGTGGGTGTTCCTGCTTACTTGCTTGTGCAATCAACTTGTCTTGTCTTGCATCATATCTAGGGTGTGACTCCCTGGTTCCCACGGTCAGGGATTCATAATGAACATGGATTAGGCTAATGACTAGATCAAACTATAGTTCATGGAGAATTTCCAGTCACAGGCAATCTTGTTATCTGGGCGCTCTTAATTGGACTTGTAGCTTGCCGACGAGTAGAGCACATTTCCAGTGCACTGTCATGTGTTGCACCCTCTAAGTCACCTAAGGGTATATCGTCTCCGGGACGATGTACCCAACTATACTCTCAACCCGCGGAAGGATAACTGGATGGTCTGCAGGGCTTGGGACAGGGAAATTCTCATTGCATCTTGTTAGTAATTAGGCTTGTGATAACCCTAGTTAGTTAAAGTAGTAAGCCGTAGTAATTGCTTGGCCGTTTATGAATGGATGATGTCCAGCCCTGTCTAAGTCTTGTCTAGTTCCCGTACCCTGGTACTCTTGAACATGATTATTTTACTTGCTTTAACAATAATTGGGTAGAGACAAGAAGATATTCAGGCGAAGGGTTACAACCCCGATCCTTGTTTGGTTTACGGGTTGTAACCTGGCTTCCAGAATGGTTCCACGTCCCTAGTCGTTTATTGTCCTGACGTGCTCTCTATTACTTGTATATTTCTTTTATTTTCTTATTTTCTGATATGCTGGCTTTTGTTCTTATTTCGTGGCCTCCTTTGTGGCACTTGCTCTTTCTGAGGTTTGACCCAGCTGGTTTTGTGTGGCCAGATTTCGGAGCAGCTTCCTAGGATCTTTCGAACCTCCAGCCCGATGGTGGCGACTAGAAGGAACCCGGGCTACGAGTGGGTTTTCTATTTTGTTTCGCTCACTCTATTATAAAATTATTCTTTTGAGGCGTTTAGCCGACGAGCACCTGTTAGCTCGATGCACTTTTACTTACTGTCTGCCTACGGGCTGTAAACATGATTAACAAATCCTAGGGTTGATCATGTATGACTTAACTCTTGCTAGTCCTAGCATTTTGTACGACTAGCTTCATGATCAGCTGATATGTAATATTTGGGACGACTTTTATTGTATATTTGGTGGTCAAACATCTTGTAATTATATTATTTGCTTGAGATTGAGACAGTAGGCTTGACCTTAAGAGACTGTTGGCTTGTAGTAAACCCTCATATCTAGACAGTCGTGACCGTATAGTTGAGATGTATTCTATTTCAATATACGTAGCTGGCTATGTTCGTCCCCGCTCTCCAGTATTCTGGTTCTGGGGCGTGACACTAACCCTAATCCCCAAATCTTTAACCTAATTTCCAAATTCCTAGTTCCTAATCTAAACCTAACCCTAAACCAAAATTTGTCGCAACCTCTGTCCCGCCGCCTGTGTCCGGCCACCCAACCATCTTCATCACCAGCAACCATCTCTTCCGGCCCTTTGATCTGATCCTTCCACCAGTACGCAGCCTCACCGATGACTGCACTACCTTGTCCCCAACTTCATCGACTCCTCCTGCTCGCCCGACCTAGCCACACCAGGACCATCCCCATCCCCGTCGAGAGTTTACAGTTACAGACACCACAGTCTTCCTCTTCGGTTCTGTACCGCCGACGACCCCGTACTGACCCGATTTTATGCCACCAGCTGGCCACCTCTCGTCCAAAGTACCATCACCACCAGGACTGTCTCCTCTTTGTTCGACCCCATGCGTGGTCAACCCACCGCTGTGCTAGTCCCGACCATATCAAACCGCTCCAGCAAACCCTTCATCACCATCGCCACCAAATTCTCATCAAAACCCTCAAAACCCATCGCCGAACTACCATCACGAAACCCTAAATCTACCGATTACTACCAATAACCTGTTCATCGCTGCGCCCGTTACTCTGATCTGCCGCTATGTTGAAGCCTCTGAAGAACCACCACCTAGATCGAACCTCATATCTGACACAAAGCAGAGTTTTGTCCTCTCCTCGACTCTCCCCGTGTGCCTATGAGCCGTGCTCGGCTGCCAATGCCAGCCCCGGCGAGTAGCACCTCCGATGTCGCCGCAAACACAGTGAACGCCTTGCCTGAGGTGAGTGCTGGACCCCCTCCTCTTGATCCCGCTCTCCCACTCACTTCTTCTTCTCCTCCCTCCCGAGGCTTTCTCTCTCTCTCTCTCTCTCTCTCTCTCGCACTCTCACGACCTCATTTTCCCCAATCTCACACCTCCCTCTCTTTCTTTCTATTAAATGGAGAAGGAACTCCAATCCCCTCTCTGTTCCCTCTCTCTCTATTACTCACTTTCTAATCCAACTCTCTCTCTCTCTCCCTCAGTATTCTTTCCTTTGGAAGAAAGCACACGAAAACCGAAGTAAAGGAAAGTTTTGTTTTTTTATTATTTTAATTTTATATTTCTTTATAAAAATCAGTATATTGGTATTGGTATACTACTATTAGGTATATATATGTATAATATATAGTATAGTATGCCTATATTACTATTATTAGAAGTATTGATGTTATTAATTAGTAGTATTATTGTTGTATTATAATATATATATCTATAATACTTTCCTAAAAATTATTTTGCAACAAAATATAGATTGGGCTTGGCCTAACAGTATTAAAAGGATTTTGATTATTAATTTTGGGTTTTATCTTAAAATTATTACTAGTATCTATTTGAGGTACTTTAAAAATGGGCTTTTGACCAAAAATCTATTTATATTATTTCATGAATGTAATATTTCCTATCTAAATAAAATATAGTTTCGATATAAAAAAAAAATTCTGTGACTTTCAAGTATTTATCTATTTTTACTAATAAAATAAAGTTTTCAAATATAATAAGTATTTTTCCAAAATAATTATTTACTTATATATACAATATTTCTTTGATTTTTAAGACGTGACCCTTGCTAGTCATATTCCTAATCTTCTTTAAAATCTCAAACTTCTTTATATCATCCCTACCTAAATTGACTATTCGGACTCAATGGCATGATCTGACCCATTAGTTGAGATAATCTTGTGTACTTTTCGTATCTACGACTATCCTATTCCAACATGATCAAGTCGCGTCAACTACAACTTAACTCAAGGACAAAACTGGAACTTTCAGAATATCGCACCACACCAGGCGACAAATCAGGCAAGTATACCTTACTAATTAACTGTCGTATTAATTATTTTTAGCATTTATTTACTTTGTTCATATTTGTTATTTGTTATAAACTACGCGTCCAAGCCATACTTGGGTGCAAGCGACTCTAATAGTCGTTACTTTATTTTATGCATGTTGACTTAGTTTTAGCGGACTATCTTCTTGTTGGGGGATATCTTTATATCTCATTTGGCTATGGCACTCATACTACACGGTTTGAGACATTTTGCCAGGGGCACGACTTATTGACTGGCTATCTCTATTGTCGTGTGACGGATAGATCATAACTGCTATGATTAAGGTATAGAGACTCGAACAATTACAAAATTGGGCAGGTCATGGACATGACTTGGTCAGTATAGAAAATATTGGGGAAGGATAGTCATTAGTGTGTTTGGAAAGCCAAACAGGTAAACCATAGCTTTCAAAACGAACTATGGCGTGATATATTTGCAGATACCCTCTAACGTTTTGGGCGTTACGGCCATATACGTATGATTGAATGCCAGTTACGTACTTATAGCCTAAATCCCACCCATGCGCAATGAAAGTTGTCCTCTAAATTGCACATTAGACGGTTAGAATACCCTTTGTATATTTGTGTCTAGGTTAGTCTTTTGTATATTATTTTATTATTTTGACAGTTCATATTAGCTTGTTCTTCCTGTATCTTGTTACGTCCCTCTGAGGACCTGATGATTTCTTCAGGTGTGTTTGTGATTTTCGTAGGTGCTTTAGCCAAGGACATAGTTTACAATCTACCTTCGCGATGCTATCTTTTGGATCGTCTTTCGCTTCGCTCGACATTTCCATTGTCACTATGTATCTCTTTTTTTTTGTTGGCAGTAGATTTGTCTCCGCCCAACATTTTGTACAAATAATATTTATAAGTTGATTTTATGATATATTGGTTTGTGGATGAGATTAGTTTCATGGTTACTGTATTTTATAGCTTATGTATACATACGAGGTTTTGGTATATTGGAGTTTGCTTCGTATGTATGCAGCTGGCATGTCTACGTACTTGGTCCTAAGTATTTTCGGACTGGGGCATTACACCTCATGACGTAGTGGGCATAGACTAGGAGATGCTAGTCCAGCAGGGGTTAGTTCCAGCTAAGGAGGCTCTAGCGGTGACTCAGTTAGACTAGGATTTGACTGGACTCTGTCTCCAGCTTCAGTTGTCTGTTTATTATTTCATACTTGTTTAACTATATTATGATTCAGACTATGGATATGTATTAGACACTTTGCAATCTGGGTTTACCTCTTTATCTCTATCTTTTATCGTGCCATATATTTCTTCCTGTTAGACTTGTGATTGAGGTTAATATGTTATTGTATCCTCTATTCGGAGATGAGCTGTATTGACAGTATATTATTGTTAGATAGTAGACCTAGACAGCATTCTACCGCCGATCCTATGGCGTAGGCTAGGCACTGTTACGCACTCATACCCCTCTACCGGATGTGGGTCATGACATTATTAGTCATGAGACCGAACACTAACACAACAGGACAGCACTACAGGACTGGACCCATATAGAAAACTGGAGACTGAGTATCTATTATGTGCATTAAGGTAAGTAAGGGAAAGGGTTAATCCCTAAACAAGGACTGATATTTGAATACTGAGATGAACAATAGGACAGATATTTGAGAACAAGTTTCCCTCCATACTATCTCATATCTGAACTAGGGGACTAAGTTCAAGATATGGGCTAAACATATAACTAAGGGGCTGGACTATTTGGAATGGACTGAACAACCATTTAGAACAGAGCATGGACTGCCACATATGAAGCAAGACTGATACTCACATGTGAAGGACTGAACACTTATCAAAAGACTGGACATACTAAAACTCAGGTGGACAAAACACGCTAATGTTCAAAGCTAATAGGTATTTATTAGTGAACTGAACTCAGGAATGACATGGACTTATATCATTTATCATAGGGACTGAATAAGGAACCAAAAAGTCCCCTTTTCCAACCCATTAACTGATACTAAAGTCCACTAAGGACTGACCATAATGGATATAAAGAGGACTGAACATCAAGTGTTAGAGTGGACTGAGCCTACATGTCTACAGGTCTGAACAATAAGGTATGGAACTGAACATGAGCTATATCAGTCATAAGACTGATACTCACAAGTAGGGACTGAATCAAAATTTAGTAGGGATGAACTTAATCAACCTACCTGAGCCTTTCTCACAAACAAATAGGCTGCATAAGATATGTTAACTGATCATTAAAAATACAGGGCAGAACATCAAAGACAGGGACTGGACAATATGTGAAACAAATGAACAATAGTAGATTAAAGATTGGGCATGAAGATGCAGTGGACTGAAACAATGAGACACCAGTCCAATGCAATAACAGCCCACACAAACATACACAAAGTCTACTTAAACCATAAGCCCCCAAATTAATATTTAATCTATCAAATCCACTCTAATTCACTAAATCAACATACCATAGATAACCTACAGTAATTATAACCTAAAACAATATTCAAAACTGAAATTAAAGTATTGGATACTCTTTTGGCCATTTTGTCAAACACATGGCATGCGTATTCGATACACTCATGATACGTACTCCAAATTGATCCAAACTTGACCCAAAGGGCACCCATTTGTTCTAAATCCCTAGTATGACCTAATTTATCATTTTCACAAACCCTAGGATCCTATTCTCGGATTTTCCCTAATTCATTCTTAAATGTAAAGAAGAAATCCTTCAATTAGGAAGATGAGAGCCTAAACTCCTCTCTAATGGCACCCTAATACAATGAGGGTCCTACATGAATGCATCTACACTTAGTTAAATGAAAATTAGAGGTTTAGAGCGCTCATACCAATTGAGAGATAGATTCCTAATACAAAAATTTTAGATCTAGATCTCCTTCAAGCTCCAAGTGTCCAAATGCTCCCAAACTAGCCAATAGAGCCTTCTCCTCGCTAAGGGGAAGAGGATGAAATTAATTTGAGAGAATTT
The DNA here is from genome assembly GCA_029216955.1 of Iris pallida. Taxonomy (NCBI): domain Eukaryota; kingdom Viridiplantae; phylum Streptophyta; class Magnoliopsida; order Asparagales; family Iridaceae; genus Iris; species Iris pallida. The sequence goes on from JANAVB010003400.1 coordinate 72,630,874, forward strand.
GGAGACAATTTGAGTGTAGGAGGAAATTTGGGAAAGAACTCCTAAATTAGGCCTAGAAATAAAATGGAAGGAAGAAGAAGAAGAACTGGTTTTTAAATAGCAAGGGGGGCTTATTGTGGCCGGCCACTAGGGTTTAGATTAGGGTTTTGGATTAAGGGGAAAAGTCCAAGGAGCCCTTTCTAAGTGGTCATGACAAGTTTTAAGGAAAAAGCCCATTCTAACTTAGTGTTTTAGCCTACAAGTTCTAATGACTAATTAGTCTAACTAGAGACTATCTTAGCGAAATGGGTTTGATTAGATGTCTAATCTCACTAGTCATGGTCCACTAGAGTCATGTCTAACATCGAAATAAAGTACCTCTAAGCTTATCAAATAATATCACTAACACAATTAAATATATTAAAATAATATAATTACTCAATTCGCACAAAAGTCAAAAATACCCCTATTTTAGAAAGCGGTAGTTACAATTCTACCCCCTTAAAAAAATTTCTTTCTCGAAATTTAAGTTGGTCATACTCTTCTCTATGTCAAGCCCCCAACAATCAAAGTCCAAGAAATCTATTTAAATAATACACCCAATATGATGGTCCTACTGGTAGTGATATTATTGTCTGAATCAGGGTCATTATACTATCTATCAGCAAAAAAGAAAAAATTTAAGAGTAATATTGAAGCAGGCACTAAGATAGAAAAATGGATAAAAAAGTAACAGAAGGGACAAACCTGGTAACCCATCACTTGTAGCATCGGCCTCCTCGACCATCAGCGCAAAAGCCCCCCCCCCATTGGGGGATCTCCCTCTGGTGGTGCTGGGCATGATGATGTACCACAGGCGGCCTAGCTCTATCTCTCTGGCCTTGTGCTTCGCCAAATATGGTACAGTAGGGCAATCCCTCATCTGATGCGCAGCTGACCCGCAGAATAAATACACCTTCAATCTCTTCCTGCAGACATCCCAAGAATGACCAGATTTCTTGTAATAGTTACAAAGAAAATCCCTATCTCCTTGCTTCTGCTGCTGCTGAACTTAAGCTTTATCTCGCTGATGGTACTTCTTCTGAACATGAGGATGCTTAGCCGGTCCCGTACTGGTACCATCACCCATGGCATCCCTGGCTCTCTTGGGCCTAAGGCCCAAGTCCTCCTCAGCAATTTGACCTCGCTGTTCAGGCTCCTCTTGAACTTCCTAGCCCGCTGCCCTAGCTCCTGAACCATGCCCTTCGTGAACCTGTTCAACCGGGAAAACTCAGCAGCATACTCATCTACTGACAGTCTTCCTTGAACCAATCTATGAAACTGGCCCTCCAAATAACTCAAAGCCACGTCATGTAAGTACTTCTCCTTGAAAATCTCCTTGAATGCCTCCCAAGTCAACCCTGTCACTACAAGCCTAGGCTCTGTAAGATACCACGTGAGGGCGATATGGAATAGCTGGTTAGCTGCCGCCTCCACCTAAAATCTCTCCGGGATCTGTGCTAGACGCAAGATCCGCTCAATATCCTCCAGCTAATCATCGGCGTAGGGGAACCCCTCTGTCCCCTTAAACTCTCAAGAAAACATCTTCTGGAAGTCTTTGACAATAGCCGGCCTTTTCTGCTGCTGCTGCTGCTGGGCGGGAGTGACCTAAGCTGGACCAGTACCTACCTTCTCTACTGTAGCAAGAGCCAACTGGTGGGCACTATCGATACTCTGGTGCAACACATCAGCCTATCGCTGTTGTGCCTCAGCCTGAGCTCTTTGTGTCTCCATCATCTGCTGGAACAACGCAAACATCTGTGATGTGTCAGTCGGTAGTGGTGGTAAAGAAAGAGGTTCTGGCTGCATGAGGACAATCCTCTGGACCAATAGAGGAACACCCCTAGAAGCTGGTGGCACTACCGCATGGACAAAAAGAACAGTGGGGCAACCCCCAGAGCTACAGCTCCTACAGTTGGAGGAGGAGGTTATGAAGTAGCATACCTCACCGTTGCTGCTGCGGTTCCAATGCGTTGCGATATGGTCTTCGGCATCCTGAAGACAGATCATTAAGGAAAATCAATATGGCACAAGATAAGTATTATCAAGGAAGAATAATTGAATTCGAAGAATAATCGTAAAAGAAGGATTGAAATGGTAATCAAAATATTGGAAGTTTTCCTAGTTATGACTGAGTAGCTCTTAATATAGCCTAATCCTATATCCTAATAGCAGGCTCGTAGCAGCGCTCTAAGTCGAGCACCACTACAAAATCGTACTAGTTGCGACCTCGACCTGCATGGGCCACCACAGGTCTAAAACCAAAGCCTGGAAGGACTCAAGGGTGACGCCTGTGGAAGGATAGGAAGGATGGTGACTAGCAAATGGGACATCAATAGGAGGAGGATGAGTAGGGATAGCTGGAGTAGAAGCTACTCGACGATGCATATGAAGATAAGCAGGAGGAGGAGCTAGTCCATGATGCATATGAATTCATCAAAATTGTCACCATCAGGCATAGATGGACTAAAAAGCAAGAAATCTTCTTCTTGAACATTAAAAGAAGAAGCATCCCCAACTTTTTGTTTCTTCTTGAACAACTTAGGTGCCATTGAACAAAAAGTAGAAAAAAGTGATAGAGATATACCGAAATTGATCAAGAAAAATAGAAGAGAACCACGAAATCACCCTGGATCCAAGTTTTTAGACTTTGAGAGGCTTGGAGGAGGTCGAATAGGAATTCAAGGGTTAGGGTTTTCGGTGGAGGCTGCTGTGATGAAGAGGAAGGAGATAAATAGTTGTAAGGTTTTAATAGAAACCCGATCTGTCCATCCCCAACCACGTAAATAGCCTACCCGAGTACGTCTCGAGTTTGCACAGAGCTCAGTTCGAGCTCGGTTCCTAGGTATCCTGAATAGAATTAGACAAATTGATATTTTTTTAAAATATATACGAAATAGAATTTTAAAATATTTGTATTGAGAAAAATAATTTTATATTAAATAATCTTTAAACACAAATTGTATCACATATTTCGAGTTAGTTGTAGGGGCCGGATTCCACCTAGTAGTAGTTCGAAGACACTTAGTGTAAGCCCACTTCCCAAATTTTTATTTTTTTTATTTTATTTGTTTATGATTAATTTTATGATCATTTTGAGAGTCACGCCGAAGCTTGTAGGTGAGCTATGACCATATTAAGGTCATATAACCTCTAGATAGTTATATATGTATTATTTAGATATTTTATATTTTCTATAATTTTTTGGTATTTTTAGATATTTATTTTATTAAGTTTTATATAATTAAAGGCTTTCAAGATTTACTATAAAGTCGTCGAGGGTTATTTTTGGACCAAATCTTTTTACTTAGACTCTAGATGAATAAAAATATTTTTATTAATATTTTTGGATTTTTCTAAAATTTTCAAAAAAAATTGGGTATTTTTATATAAATAAAACCTATAGAATTTATTTTATAGGCTTTTGAAATTTACTGTAGGGTCACACGATAATATTTTACGTTAAATTATTTTTATTTAGATCCTATATACTTAGAAATATTTTCTAGAATTTTTTAGGAATTTTCTGGAATTTTTTGCAATTTAGTTGAATTTATTTGGTATTAAAATAATTTTTTGAGTTTAATATAATTAATTACCCACCCCGGGCGGGCCCGCATGTCGGCACCATGCTACACTAACCGCCTCTCTCCTCTCTCTCTCTCTCTCTCTCTATATATATATATATATATATATATATATATATATATATATATATATATATATATATATATATATATATATATATATATATATATTTATATTTATATATATATATATATAAAAAAAAAAAAATATATATATATATATATAAATATATATATATATATATATAAATATATATATATAAATATTTATATATATATATATATATATATATATATATATATATATTGTAGAAGCATGAAAAATATGGGGTTCATGCGAATTACAAATTGTCGCATATGTACTTTGGGCAAAACTGGTCCGCATAAAGGAAAGTCGTATGACTAATTCAATGCCATATGCGGCCCGTCGACAAACCAACTGCAGAAGAAAGATATGCGGCCAAGAGGATTAGTTCGTCTGATAAAGCTGACAAGTTCTGTCAAAACTGACAAAAGTGACAGCTCTGACACTTTGACAAAAAGATAAGACGTGAGACGTCTCCAAAAGCACGGTTCATACGCTGTCATGCGGCCAGAAGGAGTGTCACCTAAGCCGCATGAACCTTATGCAACTCAAACATAAGCGGCCCCAAAGCCTCCGAACTTCATGCGGCCAAGGGTGACTGTGACCCAAGCCACATGAGCTTTATGCGGCCAAAATACAGAATCTATGCGGCTTAAATCCTTAAGTTATATGTGGGCTAAGGAAGTTTGCGACTTAAGCCGCATGAGTCTCATGCGGTCCCACTTGGCCGAAAACTGAGAGACCCATGCGGCTCAAAATGATTCCTACGACAGGACAGGTGGCAGGCTGACCAAGTCTTAACTACCCAGATTTGCTGCAACAAAATCCTAACAAATCGACAGATGGCGGCCAAAGAGCGGGTCTTCACGCGCTATGCGGCTCAACATACATACCATTATAAATAGCAGGGTGCCACACCCCTGCAAAAGGCTGGCAACCTTCGAAAGGCAATTTCTTCAAGAGCTAAAAACTGCGTCAGATAGTTCGCGGAGTAAGGCTGAGTTGATAGCACTTTCTCGAGCCTATACCGTCACCCCCAAGAATCAAAACTAAACAATTGTACTTATATTGTTTCCTAGGATTTCTTTCTAGGCTTTTCTTTGTACAAGCGAGTTTGCAATCAATTTTAGTATTTCTGTAATACCTATCTTTGATTTTTTTAATGGCAAACACAATGGCGACTCTACTGGGGACGTCATTCTCCTCTGATGAGAAGTTGGTGACTCAATCTGACGCGTCCAAGCTCGTCTCTATGCAGCAAATGCTTGTGGTTCTTTTCGACCAACAAGCCTTCGAAGAAATGCTCTCTGAAGGGAGCGCCAGCCCGTCTCAGAAGCGAGCCAACCCAAAAAGAACTCGCAGGATGTCGGTGCACAGAACTATTGCCCTCGACCAAGTTCTCGAAGAAACTTCTTCTGCAGCCCAAGACAGTAACCAAAGCTCTCATGCGGCTTTGCTTCCGACCGCAGAGGACCCCACTATCCCCAAATCCAGCAGAAGAAAATACTACAATGCTAAGATTTTGGAGGCATAAGGGAAATCCATACGGACAAAGAAGAAGCCGCATAAGAGAGATGGACAGTCTGTCCATACGGCAGTCAAGTTTGGCCGCAGGCAGACAACTCATGTGACGGCCAACTCTGGTCGTAGGAAGATGGCCCATGCGGCAGCCAACTCTAGCTGTAGGAAGATGGCCTATGCGGCAGCCTGCTCTGGCCGTACGAAGATAGCCCATGCGATAGCCAGCTATTGCCGTATGAACATATCCCATACGGCAGCCAAACCTGGCCTCAGACAGGATGTTTCATGCGGCTCTGTCAGAAGCTCTGTGTACAATCGTCTCTCATGCGAGCCCGACGCCATACGGCCCATTAAGAATGTGGGATGTATTAATCTTGACTCTTTCTACTATGCGCCTTTGGGTGCTAAGTCAAAGGAGTCTAGGGCAGTGCGGGCCCAACAAGCCCAGTCAACTGTCCAAGTTGCTGATTGTCAACGGGCCCCGTTAACTGTTACACGGGCTCCTGATGGAAACTTGTACCGAACCACCCGCGTCCAGTCCTCCAGGGCTAACGGACAAGGTGGGTCTTTAAAGTCTTCCTCCAACGATCCAGAGCAAGTGCTTTTACTAGCTACAGATCAGGAAGCAAATACGATACCTAAGTACCCGTGCGCTCGCGATACCCGAGTCCACAAGTTTGGTGCAAAGGTAGATCAGCTTGCTACCGACTTGCGTGAGGTGATTACTCACAAACCCAAGGTGGTAGCATTGGCATGCAATGATTCCCTCTCGGGACGTCGTTGCACCCAAGTCATCATCAATAGATGCTGCGACAAATCAGCAGCACTTGAAGGTCGGCAGTCAGTTTTCTAACGACTGCAGCAGCTAGCACCTATCCGACAACAACTCAAGAAACAAGTACAAATTTTGAGAGACGGGGAGTTTTCTCTCGTCTCATGTATTTCAACTCAAAAGGTTCGCAAGGAAGGAAGGAAGATAAGCCCTTCCAACCCGGCGATCTCGGCTAGTATTACAAGGAGACCCTCATCTGGAGGGTTGCCACCAACAACCACAGGAGGTGTCTATTTAGGCACTCAATCCAAAAAAAAGCTTCCAGCACCCGGGATACACCTTCGGCCTCCTTGAGAGTAGATAAAGATGGGGGTAGCTGTTCCCTCAATATATGCGACAACCCGGTGTACCAAGAGCACACACAGGGGGTAGAGATCCTCAGAACTGTGCAACGGACATGAATTTACCTGAGGGCCACCACCCTCACCAAGACGATGCGGCTTCCTGTGCAGGGGATAGTACCCCTTCCGAGTCCGAGAAAGATGACATTTCGACATTATTCGACAATTTCTCTGTACAAGGGTATGACACAGAGAGCACCTCTGCTACAATCCCTTCTACCTCTACCCACGTGAGAACAGTCTTTATGGCTGACGATGATCATGAAGCACCTTCTGACCGACAACGTCTAGAAGTACTGAAAGCCATGCTTCTGTCCTTGGTCAAGTCCGTGGACGAAATCAAAGCCGCCTTGCCAACTCAACTAGCTAGGATGCCCGAACAAACAAGCTTGGGACCAACAGTCAACGCGAACTCCAATATGACCGCCCCTCCTTTGGGTGATGATCCCTTAGGAGCATCCATTCCTTTAACTGCAGATGAAGCCAAAGAGGCAAGAAGGGAAGTCCAGGAGCTTCGAGCAATGTTCAATGCCCGAGACTCATCTCGGGACCTCAGAATAGGGCAGCCGTATCTCGTTGCATGGAGAGATGTGCCTTTTCCACCACGGTACAAGCCGTTCCATATCGATTCTTATGACGGGAAGACCTCTGCTAGTCGGTACATGACTTAATTTGAAGTCACAATCGACCACTTGTCGTATAGTGACGGCATCCTCACGCGATTATTCATCGGAGGATTGGAGGGGATCGCATTTGACTGGTACCGTAACCTTCCCAAAAACTGTATCTATTTTTTTGTCGGCTTCAAGCACATGTTCTTGGAAAGATTCTACGAAGTGGGACATGATATAATGATGTCATCTCTTATGGACGTCGTTTAGGGAGAGAAAGAGCTCACGAGGAACTATATCGAGCGGTTCCGTCAAATCGCAATAAGATTGCCCCAAGGCAATCCCGAGAGCTCCTTGATTGAAATCTGCCAGAAGAAGTTGCTCCCCGCAATTAGCCTCAGGATGGGTGACGATCAGTTCAGGGATTGGATGACCTTCATCATAAGTGCTACCAATGCAGAGGCAAAATTGAAGAAGGCTCGCCAGCTGGGATTACACATCCCAGACGGAGAGGATAAGGGCAAACAACCTGGTTCCACCTCCAGCAACAACAACAGTGGTGCCACTCCCAACCGGGACAATAAGGGCAAACAGGCTATGGTAGCAGATGCGACCAAGAAGCCTGAACAAAAGTAGGCGGAAGGTCCGTGGCCCAAGGTGAATTACTCATTTGAAGATAGCCATGTCAAACATATCTTCGATATGCTCTTGCAAGGGGGTAGGATCCAGCTCCCTCCACCAAGGCGCGAGCCCCGAACGGTAGAAATGGAGGACCCAAAATATTGTCACTTCCACCGCTATGTCCATCATTTCACTCATGACTGCTTCCAATTAAAGTGGTACATTCAGAGTCTTATGGACTCCAAAGATCTATTGACAGACTTTGAAGAGGTTACCGTGGCAGCGAACACGGTGTCAATTCAGTTCGGCGACTTTCCTCCAACAAGCACTCCAGACGGGGTAATACCTGTCCCCCGGGCAACGATGGAGGTTACTAATCTTCCACCCGTCCGGAGCCAGACATCTAGATTGGTACCTCTCACCATATCGCGAGGAGAGATCATGTGGGTGCATCCAGACTTGGTGCCCAAAGTTACTCGGGAGGTGTCATCTCCTACCAACAAGATAAAGGACAAGAAGTCTAAATCCTGCCATACAATTTTAGCCATGGCTAAGGAAGCTGCAGCCGTTGTTACACGATCTGGAGCACAAGTCCAGCCCACACAGGATAGTTCAGTCGAAGATCCTCAGCCGGCAATATTGTCTCCCTCTGATGTTCCAAGGCCATCTCAGCCTCCACTAGCGGATATGTCCAAGCCAAAGGAAACCCGCTTCGATAGGCCACTTCGTAATGATGTACCTCAGAGACTGGAGAGACCTTACAACTTTGACATATTAGCATAATTGACTAATATGCTAGCAATGTTGTCGTTATACGAGCTCCTATGGCTCTCCAAGGATCTTCGTTTCGCATTAAGCGAAGCACTCCAAAATGTTGACGCCTACTTAGCTCAGGTCAAGCCTCCAGGGAAATATCTGCCAGCGGATCTACAGGGCAGCAATGGCACTGATGCAATGCCCAACATCATATTTACTCCACAGGACATGTTGATCAAGTCGAATTTGCATGATCGCCCCTTGTACTACACTGGATACATAGGCGACATCAAGGTGGATCGGATGCATATCGACCCTGGCTCGTTAATAAACATTATCCCGAAAAGCTTGTTCCTACTTCTTGGCATCCCTATGCACCGGCTAGCGACGACCAATACTGCCATTAGCAGTTTTAACTCGGGAAGGAGCTATCCCTTAGGGAAGATTCGATTGAAATGTCATATTGGTGACCTGAAGACAGAGGTTACCTACTACGCCATAGAGGTAGACACGTCCTACAACATCCTCTTGGGGCATCTGTGGATACATGACTATATGATCACGCCATCCACCCTCCACCAGTGCTTCAAGTATGTCAATAGACACGGCTTCGTGAGGACTGAATTCGCCAACATCGATCCCTTCAAAGGGGTTGAGTCCTATTATTCTTCGGAGGCTTGTCTATATGAAGAATCCAAGAAGTACATCACTGACAAACTAGAGACCATCACAAGGCCAAAGGAACCCTTGAGAATTCGTCTCCAGACTCGTAAACCAGGCAAAGCCGCATCCCTTGTCGCAACTTTGCATAAAGAGGTGCCTGGTTGTAAAGCCCCTAAATTTTACTAATTTTTATTTTATTTTATTTTGGTACTGATTTAAAATTTGTTATTGTACGTCGCGTAGTCGTATTTTACGTCGTGCACAAAATCTTATTTTTGTAATTGCTCGACGAGTGCGAATATGTGTCGTGGTACATATGTTAGAAAAATATTTTATTATAAATTTTATAATATTTTTATTTTTGTATAGAAAGGTTATTTTATTCACCGTTTACAAATAAATGGTAATTTGAAAATTTTGGTTTAATATTTTACGAAATGTAAAAATTTGTTTATTAATAAATCTTGATATTTACAAAAGCTAGTTTATGATTTAAATATTTAAAGTATTTATAGTGATTTTTGAAATTAATTATTTCCATAAATATTTAACTATGAAAATAATATTTGAGATCTTGTTTACTTAATATTTGATTAAATATGGTAAATTAAATTGCAAAAGATTTTATTGGCTTTATTTAAAAAATATTTTAAATTAAGTATGGAATTAATTTGGATTTGGATTTGATTTGAATTGGCTTTAAATCTATTTGATCACATGATGATTATCTAATTAGGATTTAAATAAATCCTAATGTTTATCTAACTGGGTATTCCTACCTCCTATAAAAGGAGAGGTACTCCTCCAGCAAATTTCATAATTTCCCACCCCATTGTGTATCGTGTCCGTGTCCAGATCATATCCACTATATTCTTCTAGTACACATACATGGTTCTTCTCGTGTCCGACAACCCCGGACATCTACACTCTCCCGTGTCACGCAGGACACAACCCGACACGCCAAAACCTAATCCTAATTTCCGAGTCGCCACCGTTCCGACTCTACTGCCAAGCCACTAACTCCACCGCCAACCACCGAGGCCAATACCCCCGACGCCATCACCACAGCATCCCCGCCATCCGTCTCCGTCACCATCATCATCCGATCACCGTCACCACCATCCACCATTTCCATCACCTTCACCATCACCCCTCCTTTCCGACCCCTACGCCCTCGTCGCGACGGCCAAAACACCCGCCATAAACGAATCCCCGACAGCCCTCCACGGCATCATCATCACCAGAACCCCAACTTCCACGCCCGAAAAATTCGGCCATCCCCCAACCCGCCATCGCCACACCCCCGGGAACTCATCCACGTTCACCGCAACCACCACCGCCATGAACACCATCACCAGCCTACCACCAGCATCCCCGCCACAGCGGTTGCCGACCCTGTGCCATCGCTTTCGCCCTCCGGCGAACGAGTTCGCCACAGCGGGGCTTCCCCACCGCCGACCACCGGGGACACCACCGCACCACCATCGAAACCTCAAAATTTGCCACCACCAGAAATACAAAGAAGGGGGGGAGGAAACCCTAACCTGAGCCCGTCCGTGCCATCGCCTCCCTTCGGTGATGAGCCGCCCGCACGAGTCCGACGCAGCCGCGGCGTCGACACCCCGGCGGTCGAAACCTGGGTTAGCAGAGAGCGCCGACGCGCGGGCGCATCTCTTCCCGAGCGCAAGGTCACACCGGACCGCCGCCTCACCACTCCTCCGGTAGGCCACTCGTCGCCCCCATCTCCGCCGGCGGTTGTCTAGCGTCGGAGCGTCGTGTATCCCTCCTCCGCCGGTGCCTGGCCCTCCGTCCGCATGTTGAGCTCCGACCGCCGAGCTTCCTCCTCCACCGCCGGCGCCGTCGGCCGCGACGCCGGAGCCACCCGCCCCGGTAAACTCCTTCTCCCACTCCCGCCTCTCTCATTCTCTCTCTCTCTATATATATCTTTCTGTATAAAATTTGGGGGAATAGGGTTTTTAAGAGTAAGGTTATATTATTATTATTATTATTATTATTATTATTATTATTATTATTATTATTATTATTATTATTATTATTATCATTATTTTTCTGTTATTATTATTGTTGTTATTTTATATTTTCTATATTATATCAAAAATATTGTTTTGCTATCATTATTTCAATGTATGTATATATTTTATTAAATGTAGATAGGTTTGTATATATGTATAGGTATATTGTATATATATGCTCAAGTGTAAATATAGGTACCTGTATGAGTAATGTTTTGAAAAGAATTTTTGCCAGATTCTAATGATTTTAGAAATCCCGAATATATTATTTATAGCTATATTTTTACTTAAAAATGGTGTCTGGCTTAAAACAAAATTTTTAGATTTTTTTAAAAAATAATAATTGGATCCGTAAAAACTAGTTTCCTAATTATAAATTTTCTAGTATTATTATTGAATCCTCATCTAGCTAATAAAATATAGTTTTCTACCAATAGATTTATATTTTTACGACCTTAAAATTTAGGTAAAAAAAATAATAAATAAATAGTTTTTCTGTTTTCTTCATGTACTTATCTAGATGTATAATAAAAATATAGTTTCCTAAAAATTATGATATATATAAAAAGATTACTTTCAAGTAGTTATTAAAATTATTTTTGGCTAAAGATATTTTCAAAGGGGTATAAATATTTTTTTCACACATCCTCACTATCTGTCGCCTTAATCGTAACTAATTCCAAATTCATCTTTTTCTCGCGAATGCGGATCATGTTGCATCGACCATGGCTATTAGACCAAGCTGGACTTATCAGAATATCGCACACCCGACGTAACACCAGGCAAGATACCTTGCCATTATAATGTTTATATTCAGTCTACATTTTTATTACATATCACTGCTCATTTATTTCTAGTTCTTGATTACTGCCTGCTCAGTGATATTTACTGTACCTTGTTATTTATCCTTTGATTGCATATAAGCCTAGAGTTAAGGGACCACCTCTAGTTTAGTACATTACATAAACCTTGACACTGTTGTACCACGAGGATGTGTGGGATGAGTATCATGTATAGGTTCTTGCGTGTGGACTGATCCCCCATGTGCATGCGTTAGGGCTAACTACTAATAGAGGCACGTTAGGAGACTTAGCAGTTAGTAGAGGTACATGGTCGTGGATGCGACTTGACAGGTACATTGGGTGGGGAGAACAATTCCTTATCGTATGGGCTTCTATTGCACTTTCCTTGTAACCCGGAAGCTCCGATGGAGATACGGGTATGAGCCTCTCATGTTGGCCACTGTCGTTTTTGAATATCATGCTCTCGGTCACTGGTGCCCAAGTGGGGACTATACCAGATCCCATTTACAGCCAGGGCCCATGCAACGAAAGGTTTGTTCTCACTGCATGTTCACTTTTGTTGGTTAGATTACCTTATAGTGTCTTGTCACTTTCTTTGATTGTGGTATGTTTTATATTCAGTATTTATATGGCATGTTGATGTATCTTGTTACGTCCCTCTGAGGACCTGGTTATCTCGCCAGGTGTGTGCGTTTCGTGATTTCTTGCAGGTGCTCTAGCTAAGGCCATTCCTTCCTTCGTGGTGATTGCTCTTGGACTCGCCATTGCTCTCGCTTGCTAAATTCTTTCCTTGTATATTTTTTATATTTAATTTGGTTGGTAGTGGACTTTGTCTCCGCCCAACTATGGTGTACATGACAAATTCAAAGTTACTTTTATATCATATTTATCTTTGTGGATGAGATTTAGTACCTTGGTTACTGCATTTACAGCTTATGTATATATACGAGGGTCCATATACTTCGTATGTATACAGTTGGCATGATTGCGTTCTAGTCCTACGTATTTTGGGACTGGGACGTTACACGTTTTTGTGGTGGCCCATGCAGGTCTAGTTTGCTGTTTCGGTTACATGGTTGAACCAAACGGACCTGCAATATAGGATTACAGTTTAGAATTTCATCCACCTACTTGACTTCCTTCCTTGACTTCAAATTCCGAACTCTCGTTCGACCTCCTTGATTTGCATCTTGCTTGACTCTTCCTACTGTAAATTCTTAGTTTCATGCTTAGTAAGATGACTACACTAGTATATGCCCATAGGTTAAACATATGGCTTGATGGATTGCATTGACAATTAGTATGCATTGGGGTTTTATTTGAGTTATAAAGGCCTTTATTTTCTAGAAAGTATGATTTTAAGGATTAGTTAATTTCAAGTTGGGTAGTAGCGTATTACCACCTCCACAGGATAGTTAGAATTTTATTTTGCGATTACAAGGTGGTATACACAAGAGGACAGCTAGATCACGAAAACAAATTTATGATTTATGATTTTTGCAAATTGTGAAATAGTTTATGATTTATTGGGATATGAAACCAATTTGGAAAACATCTTTAAATTGTGACACATGATTTACGATTTGGATTGAATATGTTAAGGTTTATCTCAAATTTATTAAAGTGTTTTAAATTATAAGTTATGATTTTGTAATGAATAGAGAATATGAAGGGTTTATGATTTACGATTTATTAGAGAACTTGAGGTTTAAATTGAGTCTACGATTTACGAATTATAAGTATTTAATTTTGAGCTTGAAGAGATAATGGTAAAAAAATTTGTTTGAAATATTTTTGGAGGATATGAAATCGACTTGAAGGAAAAATATTTAAAATTTGCTCATATGATCTATGATATATAAAGTTATTTAGATTTCAAGTTTAAAGCCTTGATTATGGATATTTAAATTTTGGAAAAAAAAAAGAAAAAAAAAGGGAGAATTACTTTTGTAGAGTAGTTGTGACTTATTGGAAGCTAGATATACACATTTGAAGAATATAGAATTAAAAATTCGGGAGTTATTTAAACGTTCCATTTGTAGTATGAATTTCGATAGATAAACTTATTAAATGTTGAGTTTAAGATTTGGAAAAAAAAGAGTTATTATTCGATTGCGATATACAAGGGTTGTTTCGAGATGTACTAGAAATTTAAAATTTTGATTAAAGTTAACAGTCTAAGATAATTAAAATTTTGGCAGAGTATCTTGAAAATTTTATTGAGAAACTTTCGAAGAACTTAAATCTTAGATTAAATCATATATTGGTGAAGGACCAAGAAACAAGTAAGGTCCCCTAGTAAGATAGAAGTATTCCACATTAGATTGCCATGCCACCTATGACTATAATATTGCATATATACAAGTATAGTTAGTCATCGACCAACCCGATGAACGTATATTTGACTTACTCGACTTTCCTCGAATCTAGATCATTATTTGTGACCATCTACTTGTTTGAAACTTAGAAATGATTAGAGTCGTTCTCTTGACCATACCCTTATCTATGAGACTATTTTCTCTCTAGAAACTGTGCCTCTAACTTATTTAGCCTTGACCTACGAGATTCCTAATTATCTCTACTTCGTGCCTTAAACCTTTTATTTTGTGCATTAATTAGTACCATATGAAAACCCACTTTCTATTTTGTTCATTCGGCGCTCCCTATCGTGACTTTAATATTTGGAGCACAATACTAGACTTTTCCTTCCCACAAATTTCATATGCAAGACCTAGACGAGCTCACCTTCATGTAGGTATATCATGTCCCACTAAAACACGTCCCCTTGTACTCTATTTTTATGGTACGACTTTCGGGCCATAAAGACTCAACTATAACCGATACCATGGTACCGAAATACTTTTGACTATATTTGGACTCGATCTCGACCCAAATTTTTGGCCCGATTATGATCTACTAAATCCGTTAAATGCTTACCCTTGTGTTTTATCTTGACTGCTTAACCCTTGTCATTTTATTTTGTTGTATAGATTTACTTAGACACATAACACCGTTCACACTCCGATATTAGCAACACTTACTTTTCTCCCTTCCAATTAAATTGCTTTCTCATACTACACTATGATTTCTCCGTTGTTTACGCCACCTTGTTCCTTGTTCCCTTATGCGAAATGAAATTTGATCATGACAATCTTGAGTTAGTAAAAGCTAGATTGGAGAACCCCACAGCATGGATAAATAATGTAGTTGGTTAAGATAATTACGAGATTAAGAGCTATAGGTGGGAAATAAATGGAAATGTGCAATAAATCCGAATCAATGAAATAAGGAATGATATACGGTGTTTTGATGAAACACTCAAGAGTCAATAGACTTCTCGAAATTCAAAAGTTGGCTTTGAGATAACTAAATATCGAGTGAAGAATCTTCTAAAAGTGTTGGTGGTTTAAGAGTCCAAATTTATATATTTAATTTATGGATGCAAATTTTGATAGGGACAATGTTGTCGTTGCCTTCGATAGCATAGAGTGTTATTATGATATTAGCTTTCAAGGATGACCAATTGTTGAGGAAAGAAACCTCTATATTTTTTTGAATATGACTATGAAGTTAAGATGAGTTTCATTTCTACCATCAAGAAACTGATATTGTTGAATTCAAATTTTCGAGAGAGACTAATGAATAATTTAGAAAAAATTTCAATTATGATAAAAATTGAGTTATGAAGGTATACTGCTAGTTTTCGAGATTATCGAACATGGAAGACGGACTTTATTTTTGATACCTATAGAGGCATCGTACATGGACCAATAAAATTATAGTAAAGAGATTTTTCAATTTTTAATTGGGCCAATTGATTGAAGGTTTGGAATTTTAATAGGAAATTATAACTTGGGAAGATATACATGATGTCACTCCCCGTTCCCGAAATACGTATTTTTATACATGTACAACTCATGAGTATTTATTTAGTATTTATCATGTATTAGTCTGTATTTAAATTCCTTTAAATTTTCATGTTAAGTAATTATCTGCTCTTTAAATTTTCATGATTAATTAATTTCCTGCAATTTTATTACCTGCATTTTTTTCCTGTATTTATTTTCTGCTTTTACCTCCTTATGTTGCTTTCGGGTTTGGCCTTGGATGACTCCCCTTAAACCCGGCCCACTAGCTCCCACCTACCACCCCTTCCTATTTAAAGCTTCCCTCTCTTTCTCTCTCCTCATTACTTCATTCTCACCATTTCTTCTTCTTCTTCCTCTCATTACTCTCCACCACCTACCAGCAGCAGGAGAAGGCAAGTGCAATCTTGCTTCTTGCTTGGAGAACCATTTTTGTGGTTCATTTTCCTTCCTCTCATGATTCTGAGAGAGATTAGTTCTTAACGTTTTTGATTTATGTGGCTGGTTTCTCCTAGATCTAATTTGTTATATTCTCGGTTGTCATGGGTTTTTGATCTCCAAACTTTGTGTGTATTTTCTCTGGCACTAGAACAAAGGCTCCATAGGGCGAGTTCGGGAGATGTTGTACGCACACGTTCTTACGTGCTCGCGTAAAACATCAGCCCAGTCACGTACACGTCTTTACGTGTTTGCGTGTATTTCAGTCACGCTCGCGTTTGCATGCGTGTATTTTTAGTCACGCTCATGTCTGTGCGTGTCGGCGTGACTTTTGAGTTACGTTCACTCTGTGCGTGCGTGTATTTTCAGTCACGCTCGCGTTTGCGTGCGTGTATTTTCAGTCATGCTCGCGTTGTCTGCATGAATTTTGAGTCACGCTCCTGTCTTTGTACTGCGTGCATGACTTTTCACGCTTATGTCCCTGAGCTTGCCTGCGTGACTTTTCACGATCACATTGTGCGTGACGTTTGGCGTGCGTGACTTTTTACCCTCACGCTGAGCATGCGTGCGTGAATCACTTGTCACGCTTCACTTTTCACGCCCACGCTTACCAGAGTGTACTCCTTTACGCTCACCCCAGCTAGACTTAGCATCACTTGTTGGTCTTAAGCATAGACTTCTTACGTGACTTTTGGCCTTAGCATAGACTTGTTGGCGTGACTTCCTGACCTGGGTGTTTTTATTTATTCCTCAACCTATTTCATTTAATGATGGCATGATAATGATTGTGACATTGACTAATAATTGATCATGTGTTCCTAGTTGGAACTAAGAGACTGGCTAGTCGTCTTATTGAAATGAATGAATGAGACACGTTCATGTAATGAACTATTGTACTCGATTAGCCGATCCCGGATATTGGCATACAGGCACATGCAGGCTTCAAATTATTTATTTATTTATTTACTTATTTATCTTACAAAGACAGCATGTGTACTTTATGGTCAAGGCATGATTATTCCGTGGTTAATTTGATTGTTGCATCACGCTATGTAAGACCTACAACCTAGCCGCACAGGTATCGTTGTAGAGTTGCGCATATCGTACCCCGTACGAAAGTACTCATTTGAATGGCCATGATCCACGGCATGGAACTTCGCTCAAACGTAGGGACTATTAAGTTAAATAAAATAATGATGGCATGGAGAGAATGGATTCCCAAGTTCTTACATGGCAGCCCCCTTGGGACTATTAAGTGCCCGACGGGCCGGCTGGTTCCCACAGATACTGTAAATCTGTCACAAGGGCAGGGAACAGTATCTGCTTATATTATTGTATATGCTATAACGGCGGGCGTCCCGCTGGGACTCGTCTAACTACATGATTGGCGTAATTGATTGACTGGATAGACTAGCCTTGCTCGCACATAGTAAGAACTGAGGAATCCCTATTTTACATAATTCCAGGATAACTTGGGACTCACAATAGCAAGCCATAGGAATTGATTGGCCGTTCAAGATGATTTGTTTGTGTACTGTATCTACTCTGTTGCCTAACTGAGATGATCAGAATGTCAGGACATGACGGGCCAACTTCTGTCCTTGTTTGGTTGGGAGGTTGGTCCGAAGTGTCGTGATGTTATGAGAATCCTAGTAGGAAGAAGAGATCTATTATTACATTTTCTTACTTACTAGTTTAGTCCTTCATATCGTCCTTTCTTGTGGTACTTGCTATTAGAGGTCTAACCTCTCTGGTTTTGCATAGCTAGATTTAGAGCCGGTCCCCGAGGATCCAGCTTACTTCTACCTCCAGGATGGTCAACACTAGGAGAATGATTGCAGGAGGACTCGAGTGGGTTCCTTACTTCACCGCTCGTTTTGTTATTTACCTTTATACTTAGCCGTTTGGCACCGACATGTTAGTCGGATTGTCTTGTACTCACTTTTACATAATTATAATTAAGTCAGACTACAGCTGATAACAATTGTGTATAGTTGCTATATCATCTGGCTATGTTTTGTAAGGCCAGATCTCAAGAACATCTTGACTGAGCATTTGGGACGCCTTACTGCTTTATCTTACATGTTCTCTATTTATGCTTCTTGATTGGATGATTGAGACAATAGATGCGAAATGACCATAGTGAGACTTTTATGTAGTATGCACCCCCTCGTCTGGTTAGACAGCATTGATCGTATTATACGGTATTCATCTACCCGTAATACGTAGCTGGCTGAGTCATTCCCCCGCTCTCCAGTATTCTGGTTCTGGGGCATGACAAGGTTTTAGTGGTGACCCATGCAGGTCTGATTTCAGACTTATGGGGTGTTTCTATTTATAGGATGTCTCAATCATACATGTTCCCCCTTGATCTCATGATTCGTTATTCTCATCCCTTGCTTGACATTCCGGTATCCTTTGGCTTCATTGATCCTTCATGTCCGGTTGTTTGATTGTTCTCTTGTCTCTTTTCTTAGGGGCACTTCGTCCGTATCTGCCAGAACTGGACAACAGCAACAAGAGCAACATGGACAACCTGACCCTGTTGGTCAGCAACAAGGGCCGGTACTAACCCAAGAGGCTACCCAGGAAGAAGTAATAGTGGAACCAGCGGCTGGATCGCAGTATCCGGATGTTCCACCACCACCGACAGTTCCACCTACCCAAGTGGACACACCAGCCCTTCTGGAGATCATGAGAGGAATGATGGCCACTCAGCAACATCAGATGTTGGCCCAGCAACGCATGCACACTCAGCTACAAGAGCAGAATGTGCTACTCAACCAAGGATTGCAGATGGTATTGGAAAGAGGAGTGAGGACTGATTCAGGAGCATCAGCCAGGTTTTGCAAGTACAACCCCCGTCGTTTTGAGGGCACGGAAGATGCCATGTCAGCAGATGCATGGCTTAAGGATATGGAGGCTATTCTGACAGCAGCTAAGGTACCGGCAGAAGAACGTGTGGATCTAGTGAAGTTGTTAGTTCAGGATCTCGCACGTGATTGGTGGGAATCAGAGGAAGTGGACATTAGACGTCCTGTGGCTTGGGACGATTTCACGGCAAGATTCAAGACCAAGTACTATGGAGTTGTGGCGCAGTTTGAGCTACAACAGAAGTTTATCAGCCTCAGGCAGGCTGGCAAGACTGTAGATGCTTATGCAGCGGAATTCTGCAGATTGAGTAGATTTGTCCCAGAGATGGTAGCAACAGAGAGCCAGGGGGCTAAGAGGTTTCAGCAAGGATTTCATCTTGAACTCTTGCAATTGATCGAGGGGCACAATTACGAGACTTTTGATAAGATATTGACAGCGACTCGAAGGCATGAGATCACCATTCAGAGGCTTGCAGTAAGGACTGGGGGTCAGAAGAGATCCTACAGTCAGATTGAAGGAGGAGGGGGAGCAGCGCCCCGAACGACAACACCATCCACTGGCGTTCGTATCTACGATGTGGCGATACGAGGACCAGCACCACCCAGGCAGCAGCAACAGCAACAGAGGAAGAACCAGCAACCCCCGGTGGGCTACACTTATTGTGGGAAGATGGTGCACACTAGAGATGTGTGTCGGACATTGAATGGACTGTGTCTGATATGTGGAAATCCAGACCATCGGGTTACCACATGTCCCATGAATTCGAGGGCAGGAGGACCAGGGCAGCAGTTTCCTGCTCTGCCAGTACCAGGGGCAGGCCAGTATCGAGGACCAGCAGTGGCAGTGAGGCTGTTGGCACAGCGTCCGTAGGCTTAGATGTTTCGGCAGCAGGGACCGTCGATGCAGCAACACCAGTATAGACCACCCCAGCATCATCAAGGAAGGGGCCAGCAGCAGTACCAGGCTAGGCCGCAGCATGGAAATCAGCAAAGAGGTCGAGGGCAAGCATTCACTCTGTCCTTAGCAGAGGCATTGGCATCGGGAGATGTTGTGGCAGGTAACATTCTCGTCGCCTCATATCCCGCAGTAGCATTGTTTGATTCGGGAGCATCACACTCATTTATATCTGCACAATTTGCGACACGACTAGGAATGGAGTTCGAGGCCTTGCCAGGGAGGTTGAATATACTCACTGGCAATGGGCTCGTAGGAGTTAGTAGAGTTATTCTAGCGTGTAGTATTGTAGTTTGCGGGCATTCTTTACCTGCCCGGTTGATAGAATTTCCTGTCGGAAATTTCAACGTTATCTTAGGCATGGACTGGATGAAAGACAGTCATGCGATAATAGATTGTCGTAGAGGGAGTGTATATTTTGATATTCCAGGCATGGAGCGGTTCACCTTAGTCAGATCAGAGGCAACTCAACTAGAGCAGGGAATAGTGGCGACAATGGAAGAAGTTCAGATCCCGAAGGTAGTTGAAGAATTTTTAGACGTATTTCCTGAAGAACTTCCAGGTCTACCACCGGTTAGAGATATTGAGTTCAGTATAGAATTGACACCAGGAACTAAACCGATATCAGATCGGGTTTACAGAATGGCGGATTCAGAGCAGGCCAAGGTATATCAGCATATTGAGGAACTGAAGGAGAAGAAGTTTATCCAAGCTAGCGTGTCACCATGGGCAGCACCAGTGGTACTTGTGGGAAAGAAGGATGGGTCATCCAGATTATGCATTGACTACAGGAAGCTTAACGCGGCAACAGTGAAGAACAAGTACCAATTCCCCAGGATCGACGACTTATTTGACCAGTTGAGCAAAGCTAGAGTTTTCTCCAAGATAGATCTTCGTTCAGGGTACCATCAGGTGAGGGTTCGGAAGGAAGATATTCCTAAGACAGCATTCAGGTCGAAGTATGGGCATTATGAATTCTTAGTAATGCCGTTTGGTTTGACCAATGCCCCAGCAATATTCATGGATTTGATGAACCGCATCTTTATGCCGTATTTAGACCAGTTTGTCGTTGTGTTTCTTGACGACATTCTCGTATACTCTACTAGTGAAGAGGAGCATGAAGACCATCTCAGAAAAGTATTGCAGGTTCTGAGAGAGAACCAGTTGTATGCCAAGCTCAGCAAGTGTGAGTTTTGGTCGGATCACATTTCATTTTTGGGTCATATCATATCAGGAGCTGGAGTAGCAGTAGATCCCAAGAAGGTAGAAGCAGTAGATCGTTGTCCAGTACCCAAGACCGTAGCTGATGTGCGGAGTTTCTTTGGATTAGTAGAATATTACAGAAGGTTTGCGTCAGACTTTACAAGGCTTTCAGCACCCGTGACCCGCTTGACCCGGAAGGATGTGCCATTTGATTGGTCGGCAGAATGTTAGGCATCATTCGAGACTTTGAAGCAAAAGTTGATATCAGCACCTATCCTTACATTGCCAGTTGGGCCCGAAGATTTTACAGTATATTGTGATGCGTCAGGTAAAGGACTTGGATGTGTCCTTATGTAACATGGGAAGGTGATAGCATATGCATCTAGGCAGCTTCGGGACCACGAAAAGAATTACCCAACTCATGATTTGGAGTTAGCGGCAGTAGTGTTTGCTCTGAAGCTTTGGAGACATTACTTATATGGTGATCGAGTGGAAATGTACACAGATCATAAAAGTCTGAAGTACATCTTTACTCAGAAGGAGCTGAATATGAGGCAGAGGAGATGGTTGGAGTTGATTAAGGATTATGATGTGGAGCTTCAGTATCATCCAGGCAAGGCTAATGTGGTAGCAGACGCTCTTAGCAGGAGAGGCGGCGCATTTATGTTGACAACGCAGAGGCATATCTTAGAAGACCTTCAAGAGATGGGCATCGAAATTATACTTCCTAGTGATATAGGAGTTCTAACAAGTCTGCAAGTTCAATCCGACTTAGTAGACAGGATCAAGGCAGCTCAGGCACAAGACCCAAGGATTCAGAAGCTTAGGGCAGAATGCGAGTCAGGACTCAGGAAGGAGATGAGAATTCATGAAGATAGTACACTTAGGTTTGGATCACGTCTATGTGTGCCTAGTGGAGATATCAGACAGGAGGTTATGGCAGAAGCTCACAGTTCTCAATATTCTATTTACCCTGGGGGAACCAAGATGTACCAAGATATCAAGCAGCATTTCTGGTGGAACGGGATGAAGAGGGAGATAGCTAGATTTGTTTCCCGTTGCTTGGTATGTCAGCAAGTGAAGACAGAACAGCAGAGGCCAGCTGGGTTATTACAACCGCTTCCTATTCCGGAATGGAAGTAGAAGCACATCACGATGGACTTTGTGACCGATTTACCGAGATCACCAAATGGTAAGGACGCTATTTGGGTGATAGTGGACCGGCTTACGAAGGTAGAACACTTTCTTCCTTTTAGAGTAGGACAATCTACAGAAAAGTTAGCAGAGTTATATATGCAACAGATAGTCAGGCAGCATGGAATCCCTGTCAGTATTGTGTCGGATCGGGATACCCGCTTTACATCATATTTCTGGAAGAGCTTACATCATAGTCTTGGTACCAACTTAAGATTTAGCACGGCTTACCATCCGCAGACGGATGGACAATCAGAAAGAACGATTCAGACTTTAGAAGACATATTACGAGCCTGCACTTTAGATTTTGGAGGATCTTGGGAGAGCCACCTACACTTGGTTGAGTTCTCGTACAACAATAGTTATCAAGCCAGTATCTAGATGGTGCCATTTGAAGCACTATATGGTAAGAAGTGCAGGTCACCGCTTGTATGGGATGATATCGGAGAAAGGAAGATGTTAGGCCCAGAAATGATTGTTCAGACGGTTGAAGTAGTTAAGAGAATTAGAGAGCGACTTCGAGTTGCGCAGGATCGGCATCGTCATTGGGCGGACCAGCATCGTAGGCCGTTAGAATTCTCTGTTGGGGACCACGTATTCTTGCGGATCTCACCTACTCGTGGGGTCATTAGATTTGGCATTCGCAGGAAATTGAGTCCGCGGTACGTGGGCCCATTCGTTATTCTTGATCGGATAGGCGATGTTGCTTATCGTTTATCCCTCCCACCTTCGTGACGAAAGGTGCATGACGTGTTTCATGTATCTCAATTACGTAGGTATGTATCGGACCCAAGCCATGTCCTCGATCATTCTGAGCTGGTTGTTGGTACCAACCTGTCTTACGAGGAACAGCCTGTGTCCATTTTGGACCGAAGAGAGAAGATACTCAAGAACCGAACAATTAGTCTTGTCCGTGTTGCTTGGGGTCATCACTCCTTGGGAGAGTCAACGTGGGAACGTGAGGATGATATCCGATCACGGTATCCACACCTGTTTGACTCACAAGGTATATCTTTTTCTGTATACCTTGATTGTCTTGATTTCTCATGCTTATCGCTTTATGGGTAGAGCTACTTGATATCGTAGATTGATGGATTTACCTATATAGTACTTGCTTTTGATATGGTAAAAAGGATTTCTTGCTCACTAGAATTGCTTGTATTAGTTTAGCTCCGATATTTCTATCCTGCTTGGATTTGAAATTTCGAGGACGGAATTTTTCTAAGGTGGGTAGAGATGTCACTCCCCGTTCCCGGAATGCGTATTTTTATACATGTACAACACATGAGTATTTATTTAGTATTTATCATGTATTAGTCTGTATTTAAATTCCCTTAAATTTTCATGTTAATTAATTATCTGTACTTTAAATTTTCATGATTAATTAATTTCCTGCAATTTTATTACCTGTATTTTTTTCCTGCATTTATTTTCTGCTTTTACCTCCTTATGTTGCTTTCGGGTTTGGCCTTGGATGACTCCCCTTAAACCCGGCCCACTAGCTCCCACCTACTACCCCTTCCTATTTAAAGCTTCCCTCTCTTTCTCTCTCCTCATTACTTCATTCTCACCATTTCTTCTTCTTCTTCCTCTCATTACTCTCCACCACCTACCAGCAGCAGGAGAAGGCAAGTACAATCTTGCTTCTTGCTTGGAGAACCATTTTTGTGGTTCATTTTCCTTTCTCTCATGATTCTGAGAGAGATTAGTTCTTAACGTTTTTGATTTCTGTGGCTGGTTTCTCCTAGATCTAATTTGTTATATTCTCGGTTGTCATGGGTTTTTGATCTCCCAACTTTGCGTGTATTTTCTCTGGCACTGGAACAAAGGCACCATAGGGCGAGTTCGGGAGATGTTGTACGCACACGTACTTACGTGCTCGCGTAAAACATCAGCCCAGTCACGTACACGTCTTTACGTGTTTGCGTGTATTTCAGTCACGCTCGCGTTTGCATGCGTGTTTTTTTAGTCACGCTCATGTCTGTGCGTGTCTGCGTGACTTTTGAGTTACGTTCACTCTGTGCGTGTGTGTATTTTTAGTCACGCTCGCGTTTGCGTGCGTGTATTTTCAGTCATGCTCGCGTTGTCTGCATGAATTTTGAGTCACGCTCCTGTCTTTGTACTGCGTGCGTGACTTTTCACGCTCATGTCCCTGAGCTTGCCTGCGTGATTTTTCACGATCACATTGTGCGTGACTTTTGGCGTGCGTGACTTTTCACCCTCACGCTGAGCATGCGTGCGTGAATCACTTGTCACGCTTCACTTTTTACGCCCACGCTTACCAGAGTGTACTCCTTTACGCTCACCCCAGCTAGACTTAGCGTGACTTGTTGGTCTTAAGCATAGACTTCTTACGTGACTTTTGGCCTTAGCATAGACTTGTTGGCGTGACTTCCTGACCTGAGTGTTTTTATTTATTCCTCAACCTATTTCATTTAATGATGGCATGATAATTCTTCTATTATATCCTTACGCCTTTTTGCGTAAATTTCTTGATAAATCATGATATGTTAAATTTTTTAAAATAGATTGTTATGTAAAATGCGCCTTGTGTCCTGATTGATCTATGGACACCCAGTATGACTAGAACTTAACCCTGAGAGTTATAGACCCGACCCCATGTAATATTGATTAACTTTCATGCCTTGTCACCATTGATAATGATTGTGACATTGACTAATAATTGATCATGTGTTCCTAGTTGGAACTAAGAGACTGGCTAGTCGTCTTATTGAAATGAATGAATGAGACACCTTCATATAATGAACTATTGTACTCGATTAGCCGATCCCGGATATTGGCAAACAGGCACATGCAGGCTTCAAATTATTTATTTATTTATCTTACAAAGACAGCATGTGTACTTTACGGTCAAGGCATGATTATTCCATGGTTAATTTGATTGTTGCATCACGCTATGTAAGACCTACAACCTAGCCGCACAGGTATCGTTGTAGAGTTGCGCATATCGTACCCCGTACGAAAGTACTCATTTGATTGGCCATGATCCACGGCATGGAACTTCGCTCAAACGTAGGGACTATTAAGTTAAATAAAATAATGATGGCATGGAGAGAATAGATTCTCGAGTTCTTACATGGCAGCCCCCTTGGGACTATTAAGTGCCCGACGGGCCGGCTGGTTCCCACAGATACTGTAAATCTGTCACACGGGCAGGGAACAGTATCTGCTTGTATTATTGTACATGCTATAACGGCGGGCGTTCCGCTGGGGCTCGTCTAACTACATGATTGGCGCAATTGATTGACTGGATAGACTAGCCTTGCTCGCACATAGTAAGAACTGAGGAATCCCTATTTTGCATAATTTCAGGATAACTTGGGACTCACAATAGCAAGCCGCAGGAATTGATTGGCCGTTCAAGATGATTTGTTTGTGTACTGTATCTACTCTGTTGTCTAACTGAGATGATCAGAATGTCAGGACATGACGGGCCAACTTCTGTCCTTGTTTGGTTGGGAGGTTGGTCCGAAGTGTCGTGATGTTATGAGAATCCTAGTAGGAAGAAGAGATCTATTATTACATTTTCTTACTTACTGGTTTAGTCCTTCATATCGTCCTTCCTTGTGGTACTTGCTATTAGAGGTCTAACCTCTCTGGTTTTGCATGGCCAGATTTAGAGCCGGTCCCCGAGGATCCAGCTTACTTCTACCTCCAGGATGGTCAACACTAGGAGAATGATTGTAGGAGGACTCGAGTGGGTTCCTTACTTCACCGCTCGTTTTGTTATTTACCTTTATACTTAGCCGTTTGGCACCGACATGTTAGTCGGATTGTCTTGTACTCACTTTTACATAATTGTAATTAAGTCAGACTGCAGCTGATAACAATTGTGTATACTTGCTATATCATCTGGCTATGTTTTGTAAGGCCAGATCTCAAGAACATCTTGACTGAGCGTTTGGGACGCCTTACTGCTTTATCTTACATGTTCCCTATTTATGCTTCTTGATTGGATGATTGAGACAATAGATGCGAAATAACCATAGTGAGACTTTTATGTAGTATGCACCCCCTCATCTGGTTAGACAGCATTGATCATATTATACGGTATTCATCTACCCGTAATACGTAGCTGGCTGAGTCATTCCCCCGCTCTCCAGTATTCTGGTTCTGGGGCGTGACACGTGAGCTAGTATAATAGAAGATTACGGTATTCAAATTAAGACTATTTGAAATTCTATGACAAGTTAGAGAAAATTTGAGTACAATGACAATTATATTGGTTTTGTTTAAGGGGACGTAGAACGAAATTTTTTAAATAGAACGATTTATGATAAGAGAGATTTCATGAATATTGACGCTGACAAGGATTAAGGAGTTTATTACCTACTTATGAGGTTGCCCTTTTAAGGTAAAATTGATCGAGCTAGACACTGAATGATTGTCATGATCGAAATCTAAAACCATCAAAAAAAAATTAGTTGATCAAAAGACATATTGCCGTTGAAATGTCGTTTCATTCTCGTCAAACAATTGATTGCCTTTTGTTCAATATAAATCAAATTCTTATCGATTATACTGCTTCTATCTCCTTCGCCCTACCTACCCTAATTTTTCCTAAATTTCGAGGACGAAATTCTTTTAAGTTGTGTAGGATGTAAAGCCCCTAAATTTTACTGATTTTTATTTTATTTTATTTTGGTACTGATTTAAAATTTGTTATTGTACGTCGCGTAGTCGTATTTTACGTCGTGCACAAAATCTTATTTTTGTAATTGCTCGACGAGTGCGAATATGTGTCGAGGTACATATGTTAGAAAAATATTTTATTATAAATTTTATAATATTTTTATTTTTGTATAAAAAGGTTATTTTATTCACCGTTTACAAATAAATGGTAATTTGAAAATTTTGGTTTAATATTTTACGAAATGTAAAAATTTGTTTATTAATAAATCTTGATATTTACAAAAGCTAGTTTATGATTTAAATATTTAAAGTATTTATAGTGATTTTCGAAATTAATTATTTCCATAAATATTTAACTATGAAAATAATATTTGAGATCTTGTTTACTTAATATTTGATTAAATATGGTAAATTAAATTGCAAAAGATTTTATTGGCTTTATTTAAAAAATATTTTAAATTAAGTATAGAATTAATTTGGATTTGGATTTGATTTGAATTGGCTTTAAATCTATTTAATCACATGATGATTATCTAATTAGGATTTAAATAAATTCTAATGTTTATCTAACTGGGTATTCCCACCTCCTATAAAAGGAGAGGTACTCCTCCAGCAAATTCCATAATTTCCCACCCCATTGTGTATCGTGTCTGTGTCCAGATCATATCCACTATATTCTTCTAGTACACATACATTGTTCTTCTCGTGTCCGACAACCCCGGACATCTACACTCTCCCGTGTCACGCAGGACACAACCCGACACGCCAAAACCTAATCCTAATTTCTGCGTCGCCACCGTTCCGACTCTACTGCCAAGCCACCAACTCCACAGCCAACCACCGAGGCCAACACCCCCGACGCTATCACCACAGCATCCCCGCCACCCGTCTCCGTCACCATCATCATCCGATCACCGTCACCACCATCCACCATTTCCATCACCTTCACCATCACCCCTCCTTCCCGACCCCTACGCCCTCGTCGCGACGGCCAAAACACCCGCCATCAGCGAATCCCTGACAGCCCCCCACGGCATCATCATCACCAGAACCCCAACTTCCACGCCCGAAGAATCCGGCCATCCCCCAACTCGCCATTGCTACACCCCCGGGAACTCATCCACGTTCACCGCAACCACCACCGCCATGAACACCATCACCAGCCTACCACCAGCATCCCCGCCACAGCGGTTGCCGATCCTGTGCCATCGCTTCCGCCCTCCGGCGAACGAGTTCGCCACAGCGGGGCTTCCCCACCGCCGACCACCGGGGACACCACCGCACCACCATCGAAACCCCCAAAATTCGCCACCACCAGAAATACAAAGAAGGGGGGAGGAAAC
This sequence comes from Iris pallida, assembly GCA_029216955.1. Classification (NCBI taxonomy): domain Eukaryota; kingdom Viridiplantae; phylum Streptophyta; class Magnoliopsida; order Asparagales; family Iridaceae; genus Iris; species Iris pallida. Next base: position 72,659,270 of record JANAVB010003400.1, read on the forward strand.
CCTAACCTGAGCCCGTCCGCGCCACCGCCTCCCTTCGGTGATGAGCCGCCCGCACGAGTCCGACGCAGCCGCGGCGTCGACACCCCGGCTGTCGAAACCTCGGTTAGCAGAGAGCGCCAACGCACGGGCGCATCTCTTCCCGAGCGCAAGGTCACACCGGACCGCCGCCTCACCACTCCTCCGGTGGGCCACTCGTCGTCCCCATCTCCGCCGGCGGTTGCCTAGCGTCGGAGCGCCGTGCATCCCTCCTCCGCCGGTGCCTGGCCCACCGCCCGCATGTTGAGCTCCGACCGCCGAGCTTCCTCCTCCACCGCCGGCACCGTCGGCCGCGATGCCGGAGCCACTCGCCCCGGTAAACTCCTTCTCCCGCTCCCGCCTCTCTCGTTCTCTCTCTCTCTCTATGTCTTTCTGTATAAAATTTGGAGGAATAGGGTTTTTAAGAGTAAGGTTATATTATTATTATTATTATTATTATTATTATTATTATTATTATTATTATTATTATTATTATTATTATTATTATTATTATTATTATTATTATTATTATCATTATTTTTCTGTTATTATTATTGTTGTTATTTTATATGTTCTATTTTATATCAAAAATATTGTTTTGCTATCATTATTTCAATGTATGTATATATTTTATTAAATGTAGATAGGTTTGTATATATGTATAGGTATATTGTATATATATGCTCAGGTGTAAATATAGGTACCTGTATGAGCAATGTTTTGAAAAGAATTTTGGCCAGATTCTAATGATTTTAGAAATCCCGAATATATTATTTATAGCTATATTTTTACTTAAAAATGGTGTCTGGCTTAAAACGAAATTTTTAGATTTTTTTAAAAAATAATAATTGGATCCGTAAAAACTAGTTTCCTAATTATAAATTTTCTAGTATTATTTTTGAATCCTCATCTAGCTAATAAAATATAGTTTTCTACCAATAGATTTATATTTTTACGACCTTAAAATTTAGGTAAAAAATAATAAATAAATAGTTTTTCTGTTTTCTTCATGTACTTATCTAGATGTATAATAAAAATATAGTTTCCTAAAAATTATGATATATATAAAAAGATTACTTTCAAGTAGTTATTAAAATTATTTTTGGCTAAAGATATTTTCAAAGGGGTATAAATATTTTCTTCACACATCCTCACTATCTGTCAGCCTTAATCGTAACTAATTCCAAATTCATCTTTTTTTCGCGAATGCGGATCATGTTGCATCGACCATGGCTATTGGACCAAGCTGGACTTATCAGAATATCGCACACCCTACGTAACACCAGGCAAGATACCTTGCCATTATACTGTTTATATTTAGTTTGCATTTTTATTACATATCACTGCTCATTTATTTCTAGTTCTTGATTACTGTCTACTCAGTGATATTTACTGTACCTTGTTATTTATCCTTTGATTGCATATAGAACTAGAGTTAAGGGACCACCTCTAGTTTAGTACATTACATAAACCTTGACACAGTTATACCACGAGGATGTGTGAGATGAGTATCATGTAGAGGTTCTTGCGTGTGGACTGATCCCCCATGTGCATGCGTTAGGGCTAACTGCTAATAGAGGCATGTTAGGAGACTTAGCAGTTAGTAGAGGTACATGGTCGTGGATGCGACTTGACAGGTACATTGGGTGGGAAGAACAATTCCTTATCGTATGGGCTTCTATTGCACTTACCTTGTAACCCGGAAGCTCCGCTGGAGATACGGGTATGAGCCTCTCAGGTTGGCCACTGTCGTTTTTGAACGTCATGCTCTCGGTCACTGGTGCCCAAGTGGGGACTATACCAGATCCCATTTACAGCCAGGGCCCATACGACGAAAGGTTTGTTCTCACTGCATGTTCACTTTAGTTGGTTAGATTACCTTATAGTGTCTTGTCACTTTCTTTGATTATGGCATGTTTTATATTCAGTATTTATATGGCATGTTAATGTATCTTGTTACGTCCCTCTGAGGACCTGGTTATCTCGCCAGGTGTGTGTGTTTCGTGATTTCTTGCAGGTGCTCTTGCTAAGGCCATTCCTCCCTTCATGGTGATTGCTCTTGGACTCGCCATTGCTCTCGCTTGCTAAATTCTTTCCTTGTATATTTTCCATATTTAATTTGGTTGGTAGTGGACTTTGTCTCCGCCCAACTATGGTGTAAATGACAAATTCAAAGTTACTTTTATATCATATTTATCTTTGTGGATGAGATTTAGTACCTTGGTTACTGTATTTACAGCTTATGTATATATACGAGGGTCCATATACTTCGTATGTATACAGCTGGCATGATTGCGTTCTAGTCCTACGTATTTTGGGACTGGGGCGTTACACTGGTTCTCTCGTCCAAGCTGCGCAATCGGAACCAATAGTCATCTGACTTCCAAGGTCAAGAGCCAAAGCCCATCATAGGGCCGATGGTGATCCGATTGCCAAAATCCATTCAAAGACAATAGAAAGACACAAAGTCCCCTGTCGAGCCAATTGTCATCCGTCTTTCTAAGACGAGCCGGCAACCAAGTGTCGATCCGACATACTCAGGCAAGCTAATATCACAAGTTCAACCCTTGGTGGTCAAGTTGACCAAGACGGCATCCCAACCTTTGGGATCACAGGGGGAAGTCAAAGGGGACGTAGAACTCGCCAAATACTTGGTTACACAGGTGGATAGCCCCTCTCCTGATGATGTAATCCATGTGGATAAAATTCCTTATTTCATCAATAAGAGGCTATCGTTAGACTATTCTGAGTATGATAAGCCTAATCTAATGTATGATGCACGGGACTGTCTAGACGTTCACCTATACACACGGGTGACAACCGTCCATACCCTAAATCGACTTGCTCCCATTAAAGGCACCTACTTCCTGGTCCGAGACAGAAGACGATTGGATCACACGATCATCTTTGGCCGAAAAGAAGGTCCTCATCTTTCATGCCACAAGAGTCTGATCTCGAACCCGACACTGGAAGATTACCGCTCTACCTGTATAGTCCTCAAGCCAAGTACTTCATACAAAAGCAGGGGTACGACATGGAGGCTACCCCGGGTCTGAATTACGGCAGTGGTCGGCGATTGCCTCTACAGCCATCGGCACCGGCAGGGAAACCTCTGGACCATTATCACAAATCCAGACGCGGCCTCGGGTATTTTACGCCACCAACAACGCCCGAAAGTTCCGATAAAGAATGCGAGTGGCACTCTCATTTGTCCGAGTCACCCATTTATGACTCTGATAGCAGTATTGGAGATATATTTAGACAGACATTATCTGTCAACATAACGTCCGCTGATATCGAAGAGGAAGACGAAGATCTACTTGAACCACTTGATTTGGAGCCGTGGGTCCAACAACTAGACGCACAATGGAAGAAACGCTTTAAACTTCGTGATCTTCCTACGGAGGACGAGGTTATGCAAGGTAACCTCGGCGATGAATCCTCTCTAAAGCCAATCTTCGTCATTAAAAGTCTGACAGAAGGCGAGCGGGAGTCGTTGTTCCAACTCGTCAGAGAATACATCGATGTCTTTGCCTTGAGCTATGAAGACATGCCAAGGCTAAACCAGGAGATCGTACTTCATAAGGTCAACATTTATCCGGACGTAAAACCAGTCAAACAACAGCAGCGATGGTTTCATCCAGACATCATGAATTCCATTGAAACGAAAGTAAACAATCTTATAGCTAGCGTTCTCATCCGCGAAGAGCAGCACCCAGACTGAGTAGCCAATGTAGTACCAGTCATCAAGAAGAACGAAAAGATTAGAATTTACATTAACTTCCATAATCTGAATCCGGCATGCCTTAAGGATGAATTCTCTCTTCCGATCACCGACATAATGATCGATAATACGTGTGGCTTCGAGCGCATGTCCTTTATGGATGGCTTTTCATGATACGATCAAATCAAAATGTCTTCTGATGACGAGAAGCATACGTCATTCCAAACACCGATCGGCGTATATTGTTATATGGTCATTCCCTTTGGCCTGAAGAACGCCGGTGCTATATATCAACGGGCTATGAGTGTCATCTTCAGAGATCATTTGCGCAAGACGGTGGAGTGTTATGTTAACGATATCACCGTCAAGAGCTGCTCAAAAAATGATCACCTACATGATTTGAAAACTGTGTTTGACCTCATGCGAGGGCATAACCTGAAGATAAATCCCACCAAGTCTTTCCTGGGGGTGTCCAATGGAAAGTTCTTGGGCTTTGTCATAACTTCCCAGGGCATTCACATAGATCCCGACAAAATAAAAGCAATCCTGGAGATGAGTCCACCAAGGAACCTCCGTGAACTCCGCTCCTTCAGGGAAGACTAGCCTATATCAGGAGGTTTATATCTAACCTCTCACGGCGATGTCAACCCTTCACTCAACTCATGAGGAAAGGTGTCTCTTTCATATGAAACGAGGATTGTCAGCGTGCCTTCGATGATATTACGGAGTACCTGACGAATCCACTAGTTCTGGTAGCCCCAGTCGCCGGAAAACCCTTCCTGCTCTATGTACAGGCGATGGAACAACTCCTTCGGTGCTCTGCTAGTACAGAATAATGATGTAGGACATGAATAAGCCATTTACTATCTCAGTCGGATGATGGTAGGACCGGAACATAGGTACTCCGCCGTGGAGAAGGAGTGTCTTGCCCTAGTGTTCGCCATTCAGAAAATACGATACTATATGACAGGGTAGACCATCCATGTTGTTTCATGAGTTAATTCTCTCAGGGTTCTCATGACCAAGACCGGTGCACTCAGTTCTCGTCTAGCCACCTGGGCGATACTATTATCCCCATACGACATGATTTTTGTTTCGCGGAAGGCTATCAAAGGTCAAGCCCTGACTGACTTCCTAGCAGTCCATCCAGGCTCAAAAATAGCTAGAATCTATGAAGAAATTCCCGACGAAGTCGTCGCCTCGCACATGACTTCGCATGACGCCATTTGGCGAATGTTCTTTGACGGTGCTTCAAAAACAGGGACACAAGGTGATATCTTCGCTGGAGTCGGGGTAGTATTCATTCTCCGTCTGGGTTGGTAGTCAATCGGGCATATTCTTTTACAGAACTCTGTTCAAACAACGTAGCCGAATATAACGCTCTAGTCATGGACTCCAACTCGCAAAAGAAGTGGGGATCAAGTACCTGGAAGCATATGGTGACTCACAGTTGGTTGTTAACCAGATCCGAGGTTCATACGAGGTTTGCAATGAGGACCCGATTCTCTATTATCAGACAGCAATTGCCATCATTGCATCCTTAGAAGGATACTTTATAGAATATGTTCCTAGGCTCTAAAATATCGAAGCCGATGCCCTAGCAGGTCTCGTCGCTTCCTTGGCACTTCCAAATGATACTCATCATCTAGTCGACATAATAGGCCATGAGCTGGTCTGTCCCAGGAACAATCTTCAACTGGGAACGAGTTACTCCGCCCAGATAACCAACGACATACAAGAATGAAGATGCTCGCTCATCGACTTTGTAGTCTATGGAATTCTGTCAGAGAATGTGAAGGAAGCAACTTCAATCAGAAGACGCTCCCTCAGATTCTTTTATGATATGGAGACAAAAATGTTATATCGATGATCCTACGATGGGCTACTATTAAGATGCCTATCAAACGTAAAAGCCAAAGAAGCTTTACGTGAAGCTCATGACGGCACTTGTGGGGCTCACCAACCTGGCCCAAAATTGCAAGATCATCTCCGCCAGATGGGTTACTACTGGCCCACAATGGTAGCAGATGCAGTTGATTATGCAAAGAAGTACAAGGCTTGCCAGATCCATGCAGATTTTATATATCTGCCCTCTGAATTCTTGTACCCTACAGTGGCCTTTTAGCCATTCGAAGCATGGGGAATGGACATCATTGGGCCAATCACCCCGTCATCGCCTAGAGGGCATCGGTTCATACTTGTAATCATCAATAACTTCTCCAAATGGTCGGAAGTATTCCGCTGGCAGAGGTTAAGACATCGAACTTGATTAGCTTCATAAAACATCACGTCATCTACCATTTTGGACTGTCCCGGAGGATTATTCACGACAATGGTCCGCAGTTCGCAAGCTACGCTTTCTATCAATTTTGTGACAAGAATCGAATTCAGAACATGGCCTCGACAGCATATAACCCATCGGCTAACGGTCTGGCTGAAGCTTTTAACAAAACTATGATCAAACTCCTCAAAAAGTTCGTGTCTACAAACAAACGCGACTAGAATGAAAAGCTTGGCGAGTGCTTATGGGCGTATCATACCACAATTCGGGCGGCTACAAAAAATACACCGTTCTCCTTGGTTTACGGGAGCGAGGCAGTCCTCCCATTGGAGACTCAGATTCTCTCACTTCGAGTGGCCCTTACTTATTGGTTAGCATCGGACGATAACTACCGTCGAAGGCTACAAGAGTTGGAAGCATTAGATGAGAAGCGTTTACAAGCTCAACAAAGCATAGAGCTCTACCAAGCACGCATCTCTCGGGCATTCAACAAGAAAGTCAAACAGAGAATATTCCAAGTCGGTGATCTTGTCTTGGCCATTCGCAGACCAATGGTCGTGACTCACAAGACCCCCGGCAAATTCCAGCCCAAATGGGAGACTCCGTTCATTATCGAGATCGTATTCTCCAATAACGCGTACCGTCTCGCAAAACAAAATGGAGACTTGCTCATGATGCCCATCAATGGCAAGTTCCTCAAGAAATATTATGTCTAAACGACATCTTCCAACTATCTTTCAGATTGTGAGTTATGTTTCCTCTGGTATCGCTGAACTTACACTCTGACCTCAAATCTCCCAGATTATTGAGTAATATACCCTTAGGTACCACTAAACTTACTCTCTGACTGCTCCAAATGGATTCATACCTCATCTCCTGGTCATATCTATGAACTTCCATATTAAATGCTTTTCTCCACCAAGAGTTTTCCTCAAAATCTATTACCCGCACCACTAGTGCGCAGAAGGGTAATAGATCCATAAAACTTATCCTAATCTATTACTCGTACCATCAGTGCACAAAAAGGTTAATAGGTCCACAAAATTCTCCAACGAAAAAAAAACAATCACGTCCATATTACCTCTGAGCTGTTTTTCTGTCCATCACAAACAAATCGCCCGAATACATAGAACTTCCATGTTGATAGTACCTCTGAGTTGTTCTGCGTATCCCCATTTGGCCCACTCCTACCACGTCCTCATTACCTTTGAGTAGGGAGGCCCTACTTTAGACCCATATTTACTATGTCCTCATTACCTCTTAGTAAATATGTCGGTTTTCTCTCCACTTATTACCAGTACTCGCATCGCCAGTACACAAAAAGGGTAATAAGTCCATAAAAATTATCCTAATCTATTACTCGCACCATCGGCATACCAAAGAGTAGTAGGTCCACAAAATATTATTCAAATCTATTTGTTCGTATTTCTAGATACACAAAAGGGCAATAGGTCCACAAAAATCCCCCAGTGGGGTGTCCGTTATCAAACACAAATGTTGTATTAGGTCCTCTAGTACAAGTACCACAAAATACCACAAATAAAGAATGTAGTTAACATACTCTGCTTATTCAAAATCAGTTACATTCATAGGACTACATCGACAGCAAAAAATAAAGAAAGGAAAATCTAGCAATACATAGTTTGGTTAGTTTGACAGCACTTCGTCTTCATCAACAAGCAGTTTCGTGGCCCTCGAAAGAAGTCATGTTTTACTGTTGAGAAGCAAACAAGGCTGTTGAATCCCCAAGGAGCTGCCTGGAGGAGGGCAAATATAGCATGCTATCCTCTCCTCCGTATTGCGGATGCCTTAACCCCGCTCCATCGAAGGACCATACCTTCAAAACATCATCCCTGATAGTGGTTTCGCCTACTTGGAGAGCCGTGAAGGCAGGACATTCATAACGACGTCTGACCACCGTCCAACTCTCCGAGGTATAAAGGCCCTTCCTACAACCTGGGGAAAACTCTTCTGAAGCATGAAGAGTCCTGAGTTGTTTGATGTGTATGCCAAAATGGCACAGGAAAAAACTCTTCCAAAGCATTGGGAGTTTTGAGCTGTTTGATGTATGTGTTAGAATGGTGTATTTTTACTCTATCACCGACACCGGTCCTGGAGAAGTTTGCTAGCCAGATCTCTACAAAACATGGAAAAAAAGGGGGGACTTAGTACCAAAAAGAAAACAAAGGACTCTGTTTTTTTAGTTATGCGGCCTAGCCAATTATGCAGCTTAGCCAAAACAGAACTCATACGGCCCAAAGTCATGAGGCCGACTTCATGAAGTACTCATACAGCTCAAGTCATAAAGCACTTATGCGGCTCAATCATAAAGTGTTCATACGGCACAACTATGAGGTATTTATGTGGCTCAGTCATGAAATACTCATGCGACCCAGTCATAAAGTACTCATGTGGCTCAGTCATGAGGCGATTATGCGGCCCAGTCATACAGTCTTCATGCGGCCCGATCATAAAGTGCTCATGTGGCTCGATCATGAGGCACTTATGCGGCTCAGTCCTGAAGTATTCATGCGGATCAATCATGAGGCACTTATGCGGCTCAGTCATGAAGTGTTCATACAGATCAATCATGAGGCACTTATGCGGCTCAGTCATGAAGTGTTCATACGGATCAATCTTGAGGCACTTATGCGGTTCAAGTTCGAAATAAGCAGCGATTATACGGTCCAGCCCATGCGGTCCTATCATACAGAACACATGCGGTCCAAATGAGATAGGGCATACATCGACCAGGCTTAAAGCACAGAGGCAGTATATGACAGGCCCGCAAATGAAATAGGCGACACGGCCATTCAAAATTCCAGTCGTCATCTTTCTACCGTACTTACTCTTGAGAGGGGGTTGCACGTCGGTATAAATGGAAGAAGCGTCTGTCGCTCTCGACGGAGAGGCAAGTCCCCTCCCTTTGGCCGTCGCACCTGCCGACTTGGAAGCCTTTTGAGCCATAGCAGAAAGTATGATAAAGTCGAAGGAGAAGAAGGTGAAAGAGGAAAATCTCTCTCCAAATGACCCCTATTTATAAAGTTGCTAAAAAGTGCCTCTTCGGTTCTCGAGATCATTTAAGATAATGACGATATTTAGGGACTTGATCCCTAAATAACTGTCAGCTTTATCTTGAAGAGCACCTTTTCGATTCTCGAGATCATTAAAGATAATGTTGACGTTTGGGGATTTATCCCTAATAACTATTAGCTTTGTCCTGAAAAGAGATCCACAACCGAATCAAGAAAATCAAATGCAACAGTGACAACTGACAGGCTGATGGAGTCTCCCTGCGGCTCAAGAATTTCTTGCGACTTGAAGACTCCCTGCGGCTCAAGAATTTCTTACGACTTGAAGACTCCCTGCGGCTTGACATATCTCCATGCTTCTTATTCAAAGTATTCCAAATTTGTAATTTGAAAACTTTAAAGGGGGGCTTGTAGAAGCACGAAAAATATGGGGTTCATGCAGATTACAAATTGCCGCATATGTACTTTAGGCCAAACAGGTCCGTATAAAGGAAAGCCGCATGATTGATTCAATGCCTTATGCGGCCCATCGACAAACCAGCTGAAGAAGAAAGATATGCGGCCAAGAGGATCAGTTCGTCCGATAAAGCTGACAAGTTCTGTCAAAACTGACAAAAGTGACAGCTCTGACACTTTGACAAAAAGATAAGACGTGAGACGTCACCAAAAGCACATTTTATACACTGTCAGAAGGAGTGTCACCTAAGCTGTATAAACCTTATGCGGCCCCAAAGCTTTGGAACTTCATACGGCCAAGGGTGACTGTGACCCAAGTCGTATGAGCTTTATGCGGCCAAAATACAGAATCTATGCGGCTTAAATCCTTAAGCTATATGTGGGCTAAAGAAGTTTGCGACTTAAGCCGCATGAGTGTCATACGGCCCCACATAGCCGAAAACTGAGAGACCCATGCGGCTCAAAATGATTTCTGCGACAGGACACATGGCAGGCTGACCAAGTCTTAACTACCTAGATTTGCTGCAACAAAATCCCAACAAATCAACAGATGGCGACCAAAGATCGGGACTTCACGCGCTATGCGACTCAACATGCATACCATTATAAATAGCAGGGTGCTACACCGCTGTAAAAGGCTGGCAACCTTTGAAAGGAAAATTCTTCAAGAGCTAAAGACTACGTCAGATAGTCCACAGAGTAAGACAGAGTTGAGAGCACTTTTCCGAGCTTCCACCGTCATCCCCCAGAATTAAAACTAAATAATTGTACTTAGATTGTTTCCTAGGATTTCTTTCTAGGCTTTTCTTTGTACAAGCGAGTTTGCAATCAATTTCAGTATTTTTTTAATACCTGTCTTTGATTTTTTAATGGCAAACATATATATATATATATATATATATATATATATATATATATATATATATATATATATATGTATGTATATATATATGTATATATATATATATATATATATACATATATATATATATATATATATATATATATATATATATATATATATATTATTCGTGGAAATTAGAAAACCCTAATTTATTCCCTAGCCAATTTTGAGAGGATTGATCAAGGAGATTCCCCGACTTCCCAAGGCTATTGCAGATAGCTCCGACCTTCTTTGAGCATGTCATTTTTTGTTGGATTCATATTGAGGAAAACTTCCAGAGTATATAATTTATTTTCACATATTTTGATCCAGAATTTCTGGGAAATTATTTTAGTGTTGCTTGTCCAAAACTTGATACGTCGCACGGTTTTCTAGATCCCGAGAGATTACGAACTCCGATTTGTAATCCGTTTGAAGTTTTGGAAATCTAACATGACGATCTTCGAGAGAGAAATTTTTTAGAATTTTAGAGATTCATTTGATATTTTATTTATTCAGTTGAACTCAGAATTGATTGGTAAATTATCGATTTGGTCACGGTTAGCCATAACGTTGATATCTTGTGACTAAAGCATAATTTTTTGGCACGATCAATTCTAATGCACTTGTGGTGCTGAAATATACCAAGGTGCACTTTCAAAATTTAGAGTTTATAACATTTGACTAGATAGTCATCGGCACGTCTCGATTTGCCTGACATGGTTTCTAAAATTAAAAATATGACTTGTTATGGCCAAACATCCATATTTAGATTATACTCAGATTATTATTAAGTTAAGTTAGGTTTTTAAGTGATTTATTCAAAATTAACTATTATTATATTAGTTAACGCATTAGCCACTTATTTTATTATTTTATAGTTAGAATATTAGAATTGACTTGTGGTTTTCGTGTACAATTCGTGGTGTAATATGTGATATGGGTTGACAACTTCTAGATTGGCATTGTTCTCATCATCTACTTGTGACTAAGGTTTGTTCAAGGGTTTGGGAAAGTATAGTATTGTATTATGTTTTAGTATATTATAATGCTTTTTTTATCGTTTTCCTTGTTTGATATTCCATGGAGACACGATGGTGACACGGTGGCTTATTGTATCCTTCTTATTGTATCATTGACAGTTGTTGATTGCTTAGTGAGTCAGGAGAGAAAATACTCGATAAGTATGTGAACAAACCCAAATATTGTTATTGAATGATAGCTAAGTCATACACCTCACGTATGGGTTAGCAGTACCAATATTGAATGCTAGCCATCCATGATGTGCCGTATTAGTCCAGCTGTTCACGTATTAAAAGATATTTCACACACACAGTTGTTTCTATTATTCTTGATCATAGTTCAGTTCTTTATCTTCATGCTTCTTTTCCATTAGCTTATTCGTTCATGATTATTGTTTTTCTTATCTAGTTCATATCTTGCTAGTTCTTTACATGTTCTTTACCATTATCATTTTTTATTGTTTCTAGCTTATTTTCTACTAACAATATTAAATGCAATATAGTTGTACTTGCTCCATTCCTGAATGGATCGTTATTACAGGTGAGGATGACGTGCTTCCTACTTTTGTGCTATGGACCATACGAGGGGAGAGAGATAGAAGTGTTGATTCAATATTGTGCGATGTTGTATTTTTCTCAAGTATAAAACTTATGGATATTATAATTTTTATTTATTTGTTGTGAATGAGCAGTAAAGATAGTATTTATGAGCAATTTGTTTATTGTGGGCTGGACAGCGTACTACCGCCGATACCGCGACATAGGCTGGGCTTGGCCATGAACTCGTATCCCGAAAAATAGGTGCGGGTCGTGACAAGTTTTTATGGTTGCCCCATACAGGTCAGTTTTCGTAAAAGATTGCAAACTCATGGTAGTACTTAAGTTAGTCGTACTTCTGCGAGCCTGCGACTAGGAAATGCTCATTCACAATTAGGATTAATTTAATTTTAAGAAGAATTACTAGGACTAGAAGTCCCTTATTCAATTTAACCCTTGGGTAGTTAAGATTGTTAAATAGGCCATGTGATTTAGATAAGAATTTATTGAATTCTAAACCCTATTAGATAATACGATGGTGGGACCAAAGTTGGGTAGACAATTCGCTTGGTAAGTTAGGCCTTCATAGAATTCATGCTCTAACCTTGATAAATGATTCAAATATTTTTTTCCCTCATTAGATATCATCCTCATGTCGTAAGGTCCGAATTAATTACTTATTTTCCATTTTGCCATATTTTTATTTTTGCCTCTGTTATCCATATATGAATCTCATGTTAGTTATTTTAATTAAACTTTTCCTTCAATCATTTAAATAACTATAAGATAGAGATTAGAATGTTTATAACTCTTATCTTCAGTTATTTCCTCCCTAATCCATCATTATATTTTCAAGAATTGAGACTTATAGTATAGATACTTACACTTTTCCTTGGAACTTGTTTGAATTTCTAGAAATTCCTTTAAAAAATTTATGGATATAGTTGAAATAATTTTCGATGACTTACAATGGCAAGACAGATGTGCACTATCCCCCTTTATTTGAAATATGGATACTGCAGGTTCACTGCAGCCAACAACACACTGGCCGTACATGACCCCTAAGTTGAAATAATTTCAAGTAAGCTAGGTTATCAAACATTACCAAAACTATATCCTAGTTGCATTATTTGATCCTTTATTTTATTATGTCAGCATTGGAAAGAGTTGATAGAGTGTTCGATAACATATTATACTGGAGTCATGAAACCAAGGGTTTACTACAGCCAGATATGCACTAGCGAGGCATGGATTCAGTTAAATAACTTTGGATATGCTTATAATTTTCGAATACCATAGAGGCTATATCTTTTATTGACATATGACTATTATTTTTTTCATGATCCGCAAAACTTGCACTCTCACTCCAAATTGATTTAATAACCTATTTCTTATTATTATTCTCCATAATCTGTAGTTCCTTCTTTCCTGTTCGAAATCATTATTTAGTTTCTTTCCAATAATCATTTAGAACCGATTACTTTATTCGATTCTATTACATTAGATTCATAATTATACTTGGATCTTGAATCTGTGACCATATCTAAATGATTTGTTTTAGTAACGAATCGTGCCGAAATATTTTCGATTTGCTCATTCTGAAACGACTTTGATCGTGACTAGACTTTTTTGACTATAACCTTCATTGTGCCAAAATCAAATCTTCTTTTGAGCTTCGATTCTATCTGCGATTATGCCTGACTAACTGATCATAAATCGAATCATTTTCTTAATTATATTCTTTGTCGTGCTTATTCATATCGATTGATCATATCATATTTTAATGATATTCTTAGTCATGCCTATTTGTATCTTTTAAAATTTTGAGGACAAATTTTTTTAAGGTGGATAGATTTGTAAGCCCACTTCCCAAATTTTTATTTTTTTATGACTAATTTTATGATCATTGAAAGTCATGTCGAAGCTTGTATGTGGGCTATAACCATATTAAGGTCATATAACCTCTAGATAGTTATATATGTATTATTTAGATATTTTCTATTTTCTATAACTTTTAGATATTTTTAGATATTTATTTTATTAAGTTTTATATATTTTAAAGGCTTCCATGATTTACTATAAGGTCGTTCGGGTTATTTTTCGACCAAATCTTTTTATTTTAGCTCTAGATGACTAAAACTATTTTTAGTAATATTCTAGGACTTTTTTGAATTTTTCTAGAATTTTTGGGTATTTTTAGATAATTAAAACCTATAGAATTTATTTTATCGGCTTTTGGAATTTACTGTAGGGTCACACAATGATATTTTGTGTCAAATTATTTTTATTTAGGTCCTACATACTTAGAAATATTTTTTAGAATTTTCTAGGAATTTTTTGGAATTTTCTGCAATTTATTTGGATTTATTTGGTGTTAAAATAATTTTTAAATAAATTTCTAAGTTTAATATAATAAATTACCTAGTCACCCACCCAGGGCGGGCCCATATTTCGGGGCCCAGCTACAGTAAGCGCCTCTCTGTCCTATATATATATATATATATATATATATATATATATATATATATATATATATATATATATATTATTCGCAGAAATTAGAAAACCCTAGTTTATTCCCTAGCAGATTTTGAGAGGATTGATCAAGGAGATTCCCCGACTTCCCGAGGTGATAGCTCCGACCTCCTTTTAGCATGCCATTTTTTTTGGATTTGTATTGAGGTAAACTTCAAGAATATATAATTTATTTTCACATATTTTGATCCTGAATCTTTGGGAAATTATTTTAGTGTTGCTTGTCCAAAACTTGATACATCGCACAGTTTTTTAGATCCCGAGAGATTCCAAATTCCGATTTGCGATCCGTTTGAAGTTTTGGAAAGTTAACATCACGGTCTTCGACATAAAATTTGTCCAAAATTTCAGAGGTTCGTTTGATATTTTAGTTATTCAGTTGAACTCAGAATTGATCGATAAATTACCGATTTGGTCACGGTTAGCCATAACGGTGATATCTTGTGACCAAAACGTGACTTTATGGCACGGTCAATTCTAGTCACTCGTGATGCTAAAATCTACCAAGGTGCACTTTCAAAATCTAGAGTTTATAATATTTGACTAGATAGTTATCGGCACGTCTCGATTTGCGTGCCATGGTTTCTAAAATTAAAAATATGACTTTTTATGGCCAAACATCCATGTTTAGAATATATTCAGATTATTACTAAGTTAATTTAGGTTTTTAAGTGATTTCATTTAGAATTAACTATTATTATATTAGTTAACCCCTTAGCCACTTATTTTATTATTTTAGAGTTAGAATATTAGAATTGATTTGTGGTTTTCGTGCACGATTCGTTGTGTGATGTATGATATGGGTTGATAACTTCTAGATCGGCATTCCACTCATCCTCTACTTGTGAATACGGTTTGTTCAAGGCTTCAGGCAAGTACAGTATTGCATTATGTTTTAGTATATTATAATGCTTTCTTTTATCGTTTCCTTGCTTGATGTTCCATTGAGACACGATGGTGACAAGGTAGGCTTATTGTATCCTTCTTATTGTATCACTGATCGTTATTGATTGCTTAGTGAGTCGGGAGGGAAAATATTCGATAAGTACGTGAACAAACCTAAATATTGTTATTGAATGATAGCTAAGTCATACACCTCACATATGGGTTAGCCGTACCAAAATTAAATGATAGCATCCATGATGTGCCGTATTAGCCCAGCTATTCACGTATTAAAAGATATTTCACACACACAGTCCTTTCTATTGTTCTTGATTATAGTTCAGTTCTTTATCTTCATGCTTCTTTTCCATTAGCTTATTCGTTCATGATTATTGCTTCTCTTATCTAGTTCATATCTTGCTAGTTCTTTACCATTATCATTTCTCATTGTTTCTAGCTTATTTTGTGCTAACAACATTAAATGCAATATGGTTGTACTGGCTCCTTTTCTGACTGGATCATTGTTATAGGTGAGGATGACATGCTCCCTACTTTTGCGTTATGGACCATACGGGGAAGAAAGATAGAAGTGTTGATTCAATATTATGAGATGTTGTATTTTTCTCAAGTATAAAACTTATGAACATTGTAATTTTTATTTAGTTGTTGTGAATGAGCAGTAAAGATAGTATTTATGAGCAATTTGTTTATTGCGGGCTAGACAACGTACTACCGCCGATACCGCGGCGTAGGCTAGGCTTGGCCACGAACTCGTATCCTAAAAAGCGGGTGCGGATCGTGACAATTGGCACCATATCGTTTAGGCTTTTACACCTTGTTGTCAGAAGGGCCCTTTAGGCTTATAACCAAAATACTCTTTACGATTTATGAATTTAGGTCAAATAATATAGAATTATAAAACCTCAACATCAAAAATTCCTAATTCTCTTCGTATAAAGTTAAAATAATCTTCTGCTAAAGGTTTGGTGAAAATGTCAGCTAATTGATGTACCGTGTCCACATATTCTAGACAAATGCCACTTTGTGGAACATGATCCGTAAGGAAATGATGTCTAATTTTTATATGCTTAGTGCGAGAGTGAAAAATAGGATTCTTTATGAGATTTATAGAAATAGTGTTATCACAAAAAATATGGATGTGGTTGTAGGATAACTGATAGTCTTCTAAGGTTTGCTTCATCCACAAAATATCAGCACAACAACATCATGTCGCTATATATTTAGCCTCGATTGTTGATAATACAACAAAGTTTTGCTTTTTAGAAAACTAGAAGACTAAATATTTTTCTAGGAGATGACATGTATCATTGGTACTTTTACGACCGACCTTGTATCCAGCAACATTCGCGTCCGAATAATCTATCAGGTCAAACGAATCAGTTTTTGGATACAATAGACCGGTTGTTAAAGTACTTTTAAGGTATCATAGGATACGCTTAATGACGCTCACATGTGATTCCTTAGGACAAGCCTGTTATCTTGCACATAGGCATACTGAGAACATAATGTCAGGACGATTAGCAGTTAAATAAAGTAAACTACCAATCATACCTCTGTACTTAAGAACTTAGTTGGTTTGCCACTTTCATCCATATTAATTTTTATAGATGTAGAGTTTCGATTGGTTTGACATTGTCCGTATCAAACTTCTTCAACAGGTCTTTTATATATTTGGCTTGACTATTGAAAATATCTTATAAATTTTGTTTGACTTGTAACCCAAGGAAAAAAAGTCAATTCTCCCATCATGCTCATCACAAATTCACTCTTCATACACTCAACAAACTAGTTATAAAGCATCTCATTTTTTGATCCAAAGATAATATCATCTACGTAAATTTGTAATAATAAGATGTTGTTATCAATAGATTTTATAAAAAAGAGTAAAATCAACCTTTCCTTTTGAAAAATCATGTTCAAGTAAGAAGGAACTAATGCGCTCATACCATGCACAAGGTGCTTGTTTGAGTCCATAGAGATCTTTACGAAGCTTGAATACATGATCTGGTCTTTTAAAATCTTTAAAGCCAGGAGGTTGTTTAACAAAAACTTATTATTTTATAAAACAATTTAAAAAGCACTCATTATATCCATTTAGAAAAGCTTAAAACTATGAAAACTAGCAAAAGCACATAGCATTCAAATGGATTCTAGTCCAGTAACTGGAGCATATGTCTCATCATAGTCAATGTCTTCTTCTTGATTATAGCCTTGAGATAGTAGACATGCTTTGTTACGTGTGACCATACCATTCTCATCAAATTTATTTTGGAAAACCCATTTAGTACCAATAATCGGGTGATTATTAGGTGTTCAAATTGGTTAAGTTCCTCTTGCATTGCTGAAATCTAAAATTCATCATCAAAAGCTTCTCCAACATTTTTGGATTCTATCTCAGAAATGAAAGCTACATTAGCAATAATATCTTTATTATTAGAACGAGTAATTAAACGTTTAGATACATCATTTATTACCAGCTCTTTTGGATGTTTTGGAGAAAATCATAATCTTTTCGGCAGATTCTCCAATTATGTAGTTGGTGTATTGTCACGCCCAGAACCAGAATACTGGCAAGTAGGGACGGACAAGGCCAGCTACGTATACCAAAGTACTCCAGTACTCTGAAACAACGTATAAGCTGTATAGATGGGGGTCACTGCTACAAACCAACAGTCAATCCTAGGTCACAATAATCCTAGATATCTCAGTCTCAGACAAGAAGTAAAGTACAAGAATATGATCATCAAGCATATAAGACAGTAAAGCATCCCAAACTATAATATATAGATGATCATGAAGCTAGTAATACAAAATGAAGAACTAGCAAGACTAAGTAATACATGATCAGCTCTAGCTGCAGTCTAGAAATATAACATCATGTCTAAGCCCGTAGGCCAAATGGCAAGTCCAAAACACGAGCTAAACACGTGCTCGGTGGCAAAACGCCTCAAAAGAATATGTACAGAAAAGAGTGGGTAAGAGAAAGAACACCCACTCAAGTCCCCTGGTGCTCCGGGTGGTCACCATCGAGAAGAAGGTCCGGAAGATCCTCGGGCTCCTCAACTAGATCTGGTCAATACAAAACCAGTGGGGTCAGAACCCCAATAGCAAGTACCACAAAGGAAGCCAAACTTATGAACTAAAACCAGCATGCAATTCATAACATTTCTAAGATAAGCAGTAAACGAGACTAGAATAGTAAATTGGTACCACAGTGTTTACAAAAGGAAACTGGAACATGTAAGTAGGATAACAAGTGAATAAATAGAATAAACTGGACATGTGAGCATATGGTGAAGCCGAGCATGTAGTAGGAAAATAGCATGTAAGGAATGACACGAAACTAAGTACTACAATAAGGTAAACTAGAGCAAGACTAGACTAGACAAGGATAGACTACATCCATCAATCACGGCCAAACAATGAGTACGGCTTGATACTTTAGCTAACTAGGGTTGCCACAATCCTAATTACTAACACATGCAAGTTTGAAAAATCCAAGTCCAGTTACCTGCTTGCTACTTCCTGAATGATCCAAGCAAAAGAAAAAAAGTATAGTAGACACACTGCAGTAAGATACATGTGTCCTAAAGAGGTGTCCCACTCGACGGTGTGCTGGAAGAGTGCTCATCATGACAGATAGCTCCAAATCCCAAGTATATATATAGGGCCAAGATCAAAAGGGCAACAGGTAACCGGGAAAGTCTCCAATGATCTAGATAATCAAGCTAGTTGTTTAGTCCTTAATATTTTTCTTGTTGGATTCTAGGTGTGGCATTCCGCAGAATCCATCCTAGACATGAGACATACAAGACTTGACAAGACAAGCAAGATTGTGCACTACAATAAGCCACAACAAGACATGACAATATCAAGACAAGAGTGCGCTATGACGAGCCACTATCAAGGAGCTAGACATATACTAGAATCAAGAGTGCACCATGACAGGCCACTATCAAGCAAGCTAGGAAAAGACATGTTCAAGAGTGCACCACGACGGGTCACTATAAAGTAAATATTGGATATGACATAGACTGCAAGGTACAATAAATCAGGGAGGACATGGCAATACATAGTGAGTATAGAGAACATATGAACATTAGCTAGAGTCAAGTGTATATAGGGTGTACATTCATTCTCTAAGTATACAAGGTCATCTAATCATGTTAAGAATTCATTACAATCAAAGAAAATATCAAAAACGGACAAAAACAGGCAGAAACGGGCAAAAACAGCCTAACCGGATTATCCGACGGATTTTTGCATATTTTCGGCAGATTTTTCGTAGTGTCACAGCAAGTTTTGTGGTGCAAGTTCGGATTTTCCGACGGATTTCCGCAGATTTCCGACGGATTTTCCGAACCGTCACAGAAAGTTGATTTTTGAACTCAAAACTTGTTTCGGCCATAAGAACTTCGTTTTAAATCGAAATTCGGATTTTTAAAAGTCAAAATTGCATAGAATTGAATTTCCTACAACATGGAACTATTAGATTTCACAAATTCAAAGATTTGATAGATCAATATCTCAAAATACTCCGAAACAGAGGTTCTCGGAATACCGAAACGAGTTTCGATTGCCACCAAACTCAAAATCCATGTATACTAGCTAGGTAAGGACCCCATATATGTATATGTGACCAAGATCCATGATGATAACTCTAGTATCACTCTTGATACAAAGTTTTTCTACTGATTCACTATTGGGTTTTAACAGAAAATCAAATCTTGCTTAATTGAATTTTTGGAAACATGCACATATACGAGAATCATCTGGAAAACACATTTAACAAAATGAATTTAGGAAAATCCTAATCATTTAATACCAAGGAAAACAAAAATGACAATAGTTTACTATTGTTCAAGAATTTGGCAAGATGTACTTGCCTAGGTTAAGCTCCAAGCCTAATCTTCTACTCCACCACCAAGAGGGGCACGAAACCACACTCTAGGCCTCAAGGCCAAGCTCTTGGCAAGCTCCAAGGGAAGAGAAGGGAAGAAGAAATGAAGGGAGAGTGAAGAGAATGAAAAGAGAGAGGAGAGAGAAAGTGAAGTGGTTTATATATAAGGGGAGAATTAATCTTAGCCGTTGGATCATGATCCATGTGAAAGTCTAGATCAATCATGACCATTCAAACAAAACCAATTATCCATTGGACAATAGAGTGCATCTACACTATTCATGAAAATATCTAAATACTATTCACGAAAATATCCGAAACACTATTCATGAAAATATCAAAAACCAAAAATATCTAAAGTGTAGAAAACATGTCCGGGCGGTATGCCGTCTGTATACTCCGGTATACCGGCGGTATGCCGATCAAGGAGAAAATCTATAATTTTTGGGAAAATTTAAAATATTCCAAAAACCAAGAAAATACTAAATATGCTACAAAATATGTATCCGTATATAAATACCGATACTGTGAAACGAGTCTCACAACTCTCCCCTCCTTAGAAAAATTCCGTCCTCGGAATTTCCTAAAGGTAATCAAAAGCAAGCAAGAAATCCAAGAAAATATGCTATCATGATCAAGATGGGAAACTCATAAACATAAAATCCAACTAGAGTAATGTACAAGAAATGTAGAAGCAATTTAAACATACGTGAACAACAACATCATGTATTCCTACAATCACACAAAAAGGTAGAACATAGATATACGAAATAAGTATACCTCACGAGTCAAACAGATACGGGTAACGAGCTCGAATATCATCCTCGCGCTCCCAAGTCGACTCGCCCAGTGAGTGATGATCCCAGGAAATACGAACTAATCGGATAGTCCGGTTCTTGAGAATCTTCTCCCTCCGGTCCAAAATGGATATGGGCCTCTCCTCATACGATAGGTCGGTACCAACGACCAACTCGGAATGATCTAGGATATGGCTCGGATCCGGAACATACCGACGTAGCTGAGATACGTGAAACACGTCATGTACCTCGCGCAATGACGGTGGAAGAGCAAGGCGATAAGATACATCCCCTACTCGCTCGAGAACATCGAACGGCCCAATAAATCTAGGGCTAAGCTTTCTCCGTACGCCAAACCTGATGACACCATGGGTAGGCAAAATCCGAAGAAATACGTGATCGCCGACAGAGAACTCAAGATGGCGTCGATGTTGATCTTCCCAATGACGTTGTCGATCCTGATCTACTCTGAGATGCTCTCTGACCTGCCTGACTACTCCAACTGACTGAGCAATCATCTCTGGACCAAGCATCTGCCTCTCTCCAATGTCATCCCAAGCTAGGGGTGACCTACATCTCCTACCGTACAAAGCCTCGAAAGGAGCCATCTGAATGCTCGCCTGGAAGCTATTGTTGTAAGAGAACTCCACCAAATGCAAGTGATCCTTCCAAGAACCACTGAAGTCAAGAATGCATGATCGAAGCATATCCTCCAAGGTATGAATCGTACGCTCCGACTGACCATCGGTCTGAGGATGGTATGCTGAGCTGAAACTCAAACGGGTACCCAGACTCTGCTGAAGACTCTGCCAGAAATAAGAAGTGAATCTGGAATCCCGATCTGAGACTATGCTAACTGGCACCCCATGCAATCTGACAATCTGCCTCATGTATAAGTCGGCCAACTGCTCTGTAGACTGACCAACTCTAAAAGGTAGGAAGTGGGCAACCTTCGTGAGTCGATCCACTATAACCCAAATGGCATCTCTACCAGTCGGGGTTCTAGGAAGACCAGTCACGAAGTCCATAGTAATGTGATCCCACTTCCACTCCAAAATCGGTAAAGGCTGAAGAAGTCCGGCCGGTCTCTGGTGCTCAGCCTTGACCTGCTGGCAAACTAAGCATCGAGAGACAAACCGAGCTATCTTCCTCTTCATACCATTCTACCAGAAATGCTGACGAATATCTCGATACATCTTTGTCCCTCCAGGATGAATAGAATACCGAGAACTGTGGGCCTCTGACATAATCTCCTGTCGAATATCTCCACTCGGCACACAAAGACGACTCCCAAATTGGAGTGTCCCATCCTCATGGATGCACAACTCTGCTCTGCGCCCTGCTACACACTCTGCTCTGAGCTGCTGAAGCCTGGCATCCCCTAACTGAGCTGCTCTGATCCTATCCACAATGGTAGACTGAACCTGCAAGTCTGCCATCATAGTTGCCTCACCAGGTAGCACTACCTCAATGCCCATCTCCTGAAGATCCTCCAGAAGGTGACGCTGCTCCGTCAAGAAATAGACTCCGGGTCTCTTGCTCAAAGCGTCTGCAACAACGTTTGCCTTCCCAGGATGATACAGAAGATCAACATCATAATCCTTCAGTAACTCAAGCCACCTCCTCTGTCGCATGTTCAGATTCCTCTGGGTGAACACATACCTCAAGCTCTTATGGTCAGTAAAAATCTCTACTCGATCACCATACAGATAATGCCTCCAGAGCTTGAGGCCAAACACAACTGCGGCCAACTCAAGATCGTGCGTCGGATAGATCTTCTCATGGTCCCGAAGCTGCCGAGACGCATAAGCTATCACTCGACCGTGCTGCATAAGAACACAACCAAGTCCCCGGCCTGACGCATCACAATACACCGTGAACCCACCTGGTCCGGCGGGTAATGTCAGAATAGGAGCTGAAATCAAACTCTGCTTGAGTTTCTCAAAAGAAACCTGACAAGCATCTGACCACTCAAAGCACACATCCTTACACGTCAGTCGTGTCAAGGGTGCGGAGATCCAAGCAAAGTCTGCCACAAACCGTCTGTAGTAGCCTGCTAATCCCAGAAAGCTGCGTACATCTGAAGCTGTACGAGGTACTGGCCAACCCTCGATAGCCTCAACCTTCTTGGGGTCCACCTCAACACTACCTCCGGCAATAATATGACCCAAGAAAGAGACTCGATCGAGCCAAAAATTGCTCTTGCTGAACTTCGCGTAAAGCTGATGGTCCCAAAGAACCTGAAGAAACACGCGAAGATGCTGCTCGTGCTCTGCCTCAGTCCGACTATAGACCAAGATATCATCAATAAACACTATCACAAACTGGTCTAAGTAGGGCATGAAGATGCGATTCATGAGATCCATGAAGATCTCTGGCGCATTGGTCACTCCGAAAGGCATAACAAGGAACTCCTAATGGCCATATCGAGATCTAAACGCCGTCTTGGGTATATCCTGCTCTCTGACTCTGATCTGATGGTACCCAGACCACAAATCGATCTTCGAAAACACAACCGCTCCACTAAGCTGGTCGAACAAGTCATCTATCCTGGACAAGGTATACTTGTTCTTCACGGTCACCGCGTTAAGCTGACGATAGTCAATGACCATATGCGATGAACCATCCTTCTTCTTCATAAGAAGGGCTGGAGCTCCCCAAGGTGATCTACTAGGACGAATGAATCCCTTGGTCCTAAGCTCCTCAATAGACTGATACAACACCAACAACTCTGAAAGAGACATCCTGTAGACTCTCGCTGACACTGGCTCTGCTCCCGGAACCAAATCAATATAATACTCAATCTTCCAAACTGGAGGCATACCCGGAAGCTCCTCGGGAAACACATCGAAAAACTCACAAACTACTCTGGGCAACTGAACCTCCTTGGCTACTGCCATCTTCATGACCGCTGGTGAAGACTCCACCTCGCCTCTAGAG
Organism: Iris pallida; assembly: GCA_029216955.1. Classification (NCBI taxonomy): domain Eukaryota; kingdom Viridiplantae; phylum Streptophyta; class Magnoliopsida; order Asparagales; family Iridaceae; genus Iris; species Iris pallida. The sequence goes on from JANAVB010003400.1 coordinate 72,683,295, forward strand.
AATGAGAACTCCTCCTCATTCGGAACACGAAAGATAACCTTGCCAGCATGGCAATCTATCGAAGCGTGTCGAGCACTCAACCAATCCATACCTAGGACGACATCATAATCGCCCATAGAAAACTCTATCAGCCTAGCGGGAAACTCTCTCCCACATATTATGACTCTACATGAGGCATAGACTCGGTCTACTCCTACTAGACCGTTACCAGTAAGTATATTCATCCTTACAGGTAAAGATTCTGGCTCTACACCAATACGTGTCGCAAATCGTGCAGATATAAACGAATGCGAAGCACCAGAATCAAATAAAGCTGAAGCTGAATGAGAGTGAATAAGAATGGTACCTGCGACCACCTCCCCTGCTGCTAGCGCCTCCTCTATAGAAAGCGTGAAAGCCTGACCCTGAACTCTGGTCGCTGGACCCCTCTGCCTCTGAGCCTGAGCTTGAGCATACTGCTGAGGCCTCTGCTGGAACTGCTGAGACTGCGTCGGTAATGGCCTCTGGGCCTACTGCTGCTGAACCAGCGCTGGTGCTCTAAACTGCTGAACTGCTGGCTGGAAGGATGCTGATCCAGCCGAACTCCTCCTGGGACAAGCCCCTATCATGTGGTCCGATGCTCCACAGGCTAGGCACAAGCCCTGTGCCCTACGACACTATGATAAGACATGTCCTCCCTTCCCGCAATGGGAACAAGCAACTGAAGAAGACTGCCTCTGCTGCTGAGGACGCGGCTGAGACGACTGCTGAAAGGAAGCCGCCGGAACCGGTCCCCTCGGAGATCCAATCGTCAAGGCTCGGACTGCTGGAGCTGGTGCTGACGACTGGGAAGAAGATCCCCTCTGAATGTGAGGCCTCTTCTGACCTCCGACTCTATCAACGATCCTCTGCGAGGTGTACTCATGCCTCCTCGCTGCCCTCATTACTGCATCAAAAGTCTGGAACTCATGCTGCTCAACTGCCAGTATGATCTCCAGATGAAGCCCCTGCTGGAACCTCCTCGCCCGGTCCAACTCGGTCGCCACTAAGGAAGGAGCAAATCGACTGAGCCTGCTAAACTTTGTCGCGTAGCCGTCGACGGTCCTGCTCATCTGCCGCAAGCCAATGAACCTCTGCTGCTGATCATAACACGACACTGCATCAAAATAGCGAGTCTGAAACCTCTCACTAAAATCGGCCCAGGCTACTGGTGCCCTAAGAGACACCTCATGAGCCGTCCACCAGTCGCGGGCTAAATCCAAGAGCTGCAACCTGACAACTGCCACACGCTTCCTAGCCGGAATCCCTGCCGCCTCCAAAATGGCCTCAGTATCCTGAAGCCACGCATCAGACACAATAGCATCCTCTGTACCATAGAAGTACGGGGGATGAAGATGCCTGAAGCTGCTCGCAGAATTGTAGACCTGAGCACCACCTCTGTCCAAAGCCGTCTGGACAGAATGGGTAAGAACATCACTCTGACGCTGCTGCGACGCCATAAGATCTCTCAGAACATCCACCAGTGCTCGAACAACACCCTCTGGCTGCTCTGGCTGAGCTGGTACTGCTGGCTGAACAGGAGGAACTGGCGACTCTGCCCTTCGGTCCACTCTAGACTCTTCTCTCGAATGTTGAGGATGCTCCTCCTGAACCGGCAAAACTAAGGAACGCTGATCTGCCATCGACAAAGCCCAAACAGGCCGATCAGAAGGACCAAGAACAGTGCCCCTGAAAGTTTAAGGACACAAGGATTAGGTCGAGGGAACAGGAATGATCAACGATCAAAGTAGATATCAGGACAAAGATCAGAGGTAAAGAGTAATATTGAGGATATCAATAGAGAAGAATTCATGACTGAGATAACTACCAGCAACCCCCACATATCTGATAAATCAGACCTGTATAGGCCACCACTAAAACCTATGTTACGCCCCAGAACCAGAATACTGGCAAGTAGGGACGGACAAGGCCAGCTACGTATACCAAAGTACTCCAGTACTCCGAAACAACGTATAAGCTGTATAGATGGGGGTCACTGCTACAAACCAACAGTCAATCCTAGGTCACAATAATCCTAGATATCTCAGTCTCAGACAAGAAGTAAAGTACAAGAATATGATCATCAAGCATATAAGACAGTAAAGCGTCCCAAACTATAATATATAGATGATCATGAAGCTAGTAATACAAAATGAAGAACTAGCATGACTAAGTAATACATGATCAGCTCTAGCTGCAGTCTAGAAATATAACATCATGTCTAAGCCCGTAGGCCAAATGGCAAGTCCAAAACACGAGCTAAATACGTGCTCGGTGGCTAAACGCCTCAAAAGAATATGTACAAAAAAGAGTGGGTAAGAGAAAGAACACCCACTCAAGTCCCCTGGTGCTCCGGGTGGTCACCATCGAGAAGAAGGTCCGGAAGATCCTCGGGCTCCTCAACTAGATCTGGTCAATGCAAAACCAGTGGGGTCAGAACCCCAATAGCAAGTACCATAAAGGAAGCCAAACTTATGAACTAAAACCAGCATGCAATTCATAACATTTCTAAGATAAGCAGTAAACGAGACTAGAATAGTAAATTGGTACCACAGTGTTTACAAAAGGAAACTGGAACATGTAAGTAGGATAACAAGTGAATAAATAGAATAAACTAGACATGTGAGCATATGGTGAAGCCGAGCATATAGTAGGAAAATAGCATGTAAGGAATGACAGGAAACTAAGTACTACAATAAGGTAAACTAGAGCAAGACTAGACTAGACAAGGATAGACTCCATCCATCAATCACGGCCAAACAATGAGTACGGCTTGATACTTTAGCTAACTAGGGTTGCCACAATCCTAATTACTAACACATGCAAGTTTGAGAAATCCAAGTCCAGTTGCCTGCTTGCTACTTCCTGAATGATCCAAGCGAAAGAAAAGAAGTATTGCAGACACACTGCAGTAAGATGCATGTGTCCTAAAGAGGTGCCCCACTCGACGGTGTGTTGGAAGAGTGCTCATCATGACAGATAGTTCCAAATCCCAAGTATATATATATATATAGGGCCAAGATCAAAACGGCAACAGGTAACCGGGAATGTCTCCAATGATCAGATAATCAAGCTAGTTGTTTAGTCCTTAACATTTTTCTTGTTGGATTCTAGGTGTGGCATTCCGCAGAATCCATCCTAGACATGAGACATGCAAGACTTGACAAGACAAACAAGATTGTGTACTACAACAAGCCACAACAAGACATGACAATATCAAGACAAGAGTGCGCTACGACGAACCACTATCAAGGAGCTAGACATATACTAGAATCAAGAGTGCGCCATGACAGGCCACTATCAAGCAAGCTAGGAAAAGACATGTTCAAGAGTGCACCACGACGGGTCACTATAAAGTAAATATTGGATATGACATAGACTACAAGGTACAATAAATCTAGGAGGACATGGCAATACATAGTGAGTATAGAGAACATATGAACATTAGCTAGAGTCAAGTGTATATAGGGTGTACATTCATTCTCTAAGTATACAAGGTCATCTAATCATGTTAAGAATTTATTACAATCAAAGAAAATATCAAAAACGGACAAAAACGGACAGAAACGGGCAAAAACAGCCTAACCGGATTATCCGACGGATTTTGGCGGATTTCCGGTGGATTTTCTGTAGTGTCACAGCAAGTTTTGTGGTGCAGGTTCGGATTTTTCGACGGATTTCCGCGAATTTCCGACGGATTTTCCGAACCGTCACAGAAAGTTGATTTTTGAACTCAAAACTTGTTTCGGCCATAAAAACTTCGTTTTAAATCGAAATTCGGATTTTTAAAAGTCAAAATAACATAGAATTGAATTTCCTACAACATGGAACTATTAGATTTCACAAATTCAAAGATTTGATAGATCAATATCTCAAAATACTCTGAAACAGAGGTTCTCGGAACACCGAAACGAGTCCCGATTGCCACCAAACTCAAAATCCATGTATACTAGCTAGGTAAGGACCCCATATATGTATATGTGACCAAGATCCATGATGATAACTCTAGTATCACTCTTGATACCAAGTTTTTCTACTGATTCACTATTGGGTTTTAACAGAAAATCAAATCTTGCTTAATTGAATTTTTGGAAACATGCACATATACGAGAATCATCAGGAAAACACATTTAACAAAATAAGTTTAGGAAAATTCTAATCATTTAATACCAAGGAAAACAAAAATGACAATAGTTTACTATTGTTCAAGAATTTGGCAAGATGTACTTGCCTAGGTTAAGCTCCAAGCCTAATCTTCTACTCCACCACCAAGAGGGGCACGAAACCACACTCTAGGCCTCAAGGCCAAGCTCTTGGCAAGCTCCAAGGGAAGAGAAGGGAAGAAGAAATGAAGGAAGAGTGAAGAGAATGAAAAGAGAGAGGAGAGAGAAAGTGAAGTGGTTTATATATAAGGAGAGAATTAATCTTAGCCGTTGGATCATGATCCATGTGAAAGTCTAGATCAATTATGACCATTCAAACAAAACCAATTATCCATTGGACAATAGAGTGCATCTACACTATTCACGAAAATATCTAAATACTATTCACGAAAATATCCGAAATACTATTCATGAAAATATCAAAAACCGAAAATATCTAAAGTGTAGAAAACATGTCCGGGCGGTACGCCGTCTGTATACTCCGGTATACCGGCGGTATGCCGATCAAGGAGAAAATCTATAATTTTTAGGAAATTTTAAATCATTCCAAAAACCAAGAAAATACGAAATACGCTACAAAATATGTATCCGTATACAAATATCGATACTGTGAGACGAGTCTCACATGTATCTTCGGACATTTTACTTGAGGGAATTTTGTCATCTTTATCATCACTATCGTTTGTACCTTGACTGTTCAACTCATCAAAAGTGACGTTTATTGATTCTTCATCTATTAGTGATCTTTTATTGAATACTCTGAATCCTTTGCTTTCTGCAACATATCCGAAAAATATTTCTTCATTAGCTTTCTCATTTAATTTGCCTAAATAGTCTTTGGTGTTTAGAATAAAACATTTGCATCCAAACACTTTCAAGTAGCTTATATTATGAGTAGTATTAAACCATAATTTATAGGGGGTCTTTTCGAAATTGGTCTAATAAGAACTCTATTCAATACATGGCATGTTGTATAAATAGCTTTTGTCCAGAAATATTTTAGAAGATTATGCTGGCTAAGCATAACTCTGGCAATATCGCTAAGAGTTCTATTCTTTCTCTCCATAATACCATTCTGTTGAGGAGTTCTAGGGTAAGAGAATTCATGAGGAAAACCATTTGAATCGCAAAAAGTTTTAAATCATGATTGTCAAATTCTCCACGATAATCACTTCAAATACGAGTAATCATGAAGCCTTTCCCATTTTGAACATTTTTACAAAAAGAAACAAACTTAGAAAAAGCCTCATTTTTTTGAAAGAAAGTAAACCCAAGTATAATTTGAATAATCATCAACTAAAGGCATATAACTTACCGCCAAGACTAGCGACTCTACTTGGTCCAAATAAGTCCATATGTAATAATTAAAGAGGTCTAGAGGTACTTACAATATTTATTGATTTGAAAGATGATATGGATGTCTTATTCTTTTCACAATCAGAACATACCATATTTTTTTTGAAAGTAATATTAGGTAAGCCTCTTACCAGTTTCTTTATGGAAAATCTTGTAATTATGTCCATGTTTGCATGTGCAAGACGCATGTGCCATATCCAGCTTTCGCCTTGAGATGTATATAGACACTTTCCTGTACTGTTAGTATTCTCTGACAGATATAAAACATGTATGTTTTCTTCTCTTAATCCTTCAAAAGAAATTATATCAGAGGTTTTATCATAAATAAAATAGTTATCTTTCACAAAATTAATTCCATAACCATAATCGGTCAATTGACTTATACTCAGAAGGTTAAGTTTTAGTTTTGTTACTAAGCAAACATCTTTGATAACATAAAAGGGAGAAGTACCTATGTCTCCTTTACTAATTATATGTCCTTTTAAGTTATTTTCGAAAGAGACATAGCCTTCTAGTGAGAGGGGGTAGGTCCACCTGCAACACAAGTTGAAGATGCAACCTTTGGTATCCACTTTCTTGACATATATATATATATATATATATATATATATATATATATATATATATATATATATATATATATATATATACATGTCTACTAATTTCTTTTTATGCTGATGTGACATATGTCCTTTCAAACTATAGTAGTGACATGTAGCAGAAGAGTTTGTGCTAGGTAAAGTTCAAAAATCATGAATATGAGTTTTTGAAAGAGTGAGACTTCTTGTGAGGAAACTTATACATGAATGCATGATCTCTGGAAGTTCTAGTGGTGTTAGATGTCTTATGTTTGTGATTAGCTGTGTGTTCATTTGAGTCACAGGTTTGACAACCTGTTTTCCCAGTTTTATCTCTAACTTTTTAGAGGTATCACAAGCTTCAACATACTTGGCAGTGAGTATATTTATTTTCTAAGCAGCAATATTATATTTCTTCTTCTCTAATTCATAGAGGTCTTTGAGTTTTATATTTTATTGATTTGCTTTCTCAAGCTCCCCAAGAGTGTCATGTAATTTCAATTTTAAAGAAGAAATCTCATCCGTGTTACTAGAAGAGGTTTTATCTCTGATATCTTCTAATATTAGAGATAGTTTAGAATATTCATAGTGTGCTGTGTTCAGCTCTTTCTGAGAACATTTATACATGTCCATCATCTTCTTTTGATCTTCTAATAAATCACTAAATGCATCATATAACTCATCAAATGTAAAATCTTCATATAGTAGATTTGACATTACCTTTGCATTTGTAGATATGAAGCATAGATTTGTAGTGTTGCAAGGTCTCTCTTCCTCTTCAGAATCACTTGCTTCACTTTTACACCAAATATTAGTATTAGCTTAATTTCTGGTTGAAGTCCTTCTCTTACTTGATTGTTCATATATGCTTCCCTTTCTTGTAGCAGGACTGTCTTTCTTGATATAACCTATCTTTTTACATTTGTAGCATATCGGCTCTTCGTCTTCTCTAGAATCTTTCTTTTTTTGTTTGATTTCTAATAATTTAGAAATCTTCTGAAGTTCCAAGTCATAAGGGCCATTTGATCATTGTCTGAATTGTCATTCTCACTTTCGTCATCAGAGGCGATCTTGTGATGTGCTTTGAATGCAATGGTCTTCTCCTTTGGTATTGGGTCTTCAAATTTCTTTAGGTCTAGCTCATGTTCATAAGCTTTTCCATAAGCGTCTCGAGAGTCATTGTTTTGAGATCGTTTCCTTCAATTATAGTTGTTGCTTTAGGATTCCAGTTCTTGGTCAATCCACAAATTACCTTTTGTATATTTTCATGATTGTTGTAATCTTTTTCAAGAGAAGATAATGGATTAAGAATATCTAAGAAACGAGTAAACATGTTAGAGATAGTCACATTAGGCTTCATTCTGAAAGCCTCAAATTCTTATGTAAGTCTTGAGATTTTAGATTCCTTTACTTGTGAAGTTCCTTCATGAGTTACCTCAAGAAGTTTTCAAACCTCGTGACACGTGGCACATGTTGATACTTTATTAAATTATGTTCTATCTACTGCACAAAATAAAGCATTTATAGCTTTTATATCAAGGCTTGCTTACTTATTTTCATGATCAGTATAATTGTCATGTGGTTTCTCAACTAGGCTCCCATCTATAACAATTCAACCTGGTTTCTTATAACCATTAATAACAACTGACCATAAATCAAAATCAAATGACTTGAGATAAAAGCTTATGCATGTCTTTCAATACATGTAGTTTGTGCCACCAAATAGAAGAGGCCTATTTGTTGACTGGCCTTCACCATTACCGGTGTATAATGATGCCATTTATCAAAAAGTTTTAGTCCAACTTAGTAAAGCTGTGCTCTGATACCAATTGTGGGATCGATAGAACCTCTAGAGGGGGGTGAATAGTGTGTAGCGGAAGTAATATTCCCAATTAAAAAAAATGCAGGTAAAGGCAGATAATTAATGCAATAATATAAAAGTAGTAATTGAGTAGTGAGATAGAAACAATACGCAAACATCGAGATTTTATCATGGTATTCCTCTGAGAGGACTAGTCCAGGCTCGAGTACTCTTGCTCGATATTAAATCCACTATCTTGAAAACATAAACTTTTATCCGAAGGGCTTGTGACTTCGTACAACATTGTATTTTTATTCAAAGTCTACGAACAAACTTTAACGCTAACTGAACAGCTTTGATACACCAAGGTTGTACAACTTGAACACTTCTTATCGAAAAACTCTGGCAATTAGAAGAATGGGAGTTATCTTGGAAATGTGAAGATTGAAAACACTTTGGTAAATAGAAGGCTTAGAATGGATAGAGAAGATGAAGAGTGAGTTGAGTTAATAAAAGTGAAAATCTCTTCTCTATTTATAGGAATTTTTTAACCAGAGTTCGGACAAAACTATGTTAAGGTAACGTTCAAATTTTTAAACGTTTGGGATCCAAAAGAATAGGTAGTCATTCTGATCAGGAGGGAATTTAGGAGGACCGAGTTCGGTCCAAGTTCGAGGAAAACTTGCACCGAGTTCGGGTACTTGGTTTTCATAATGTTCTTGGTTTTCAGAAAGTCTTTTCGGTATGAGTTCGGTTTGGTACGAGTAGATTTTGTTTTAGTGGGGATGTTCAACTAAATGCCAGTAATATCTGACTTACAAAAACCTAGACTCAAAGAAAAGAAAAATATACAATAATTTGACAAAAATCTTTCTGACGAAAATAGATGCGGTCTTTTGTAGTCTTTGTACTTTACGTATCAAATTCAAAATTTTAAGTCATTTATCGAAATCAAGTTTATCATGACCACATGGGCCAATAAGGAGGTATGCTAGTATATACATAAGCCTCTAACAGATGCTATACTTTATTCCTTTACCTACTCATACAAACCAAAGTTGTCTTCGATATGCATACACTTAGATGGTTAGTGAGCATGTTATTATGTATTTTATTTCAGTTTATTACGGTACTGTTTCTTTTGTATCATATGTACGTCCTTCTGAGGACCTGGTTCTTTTCCAGATTCGGATGAGTACTTGTATTCTGTTGTTTATGGACCAGGGATAGAGACAGTTTATATTATTGAGGACTTAGAGGTTGTGCCAGAGGAGTTTTCCTGATCCAGGGGTATGGAGATTGCTTAGAGTCATAGACATTTTATCTAGTTAGCTATGTCCTGGCTATTTTTTTATTTCCAGCTTTGTACTTTTATTTTTGTGGATATATTGCCACTTGACTCTTTGGCTATTTCAGACAGATCTTTTGTATTGGATACTCAGATTTATTTCTATTTCATTCAGACATCATTATATATTTTTGTCTCTTTTTTGATGATATATTTTATGGATGAGATTATAGTGGTTATATTGTTTTGAAGATATTAGTTACCTATGACTGTTGTATTGTAGATATAAGATTACAACGTACTATAATTAGGATAAGTCCATTAAATTGGAATACTTATTCTAGCCGTATAGCTGGCATGTATAGGACCATTGAGCACCTCTAGAGGGGGTGAATAGAGTTTGTGCGTGTGCAACAAAAATTATTACCAATTAAAAATTTAAGCAACTATGTATTATGGCAGATAAATAACAGTAAAAAATGCAGTAAATAAGAGATCAAAGAATCAAACTCGGTGACACATCGATGTATACTGGTATCCCTCTTAGAGGACTACTCCAGTCTCGAGTACTCTTATCGATGTTAATCTACTATGGCACACGCTAAATGGGAGCTTGTATTCTCTTACAATATCGAGCTTGGTGATGAGCGCACGACCAACTCCACAAAGTAATTTTGAAAATTGGAACATTTTCTGAATGAAACCTCTAATACAACTCTTTAGTACCAAAACTCTAGATTGAAACAAAACTGTATTAGCTTTGGCTAAGGGTGGTATTAGGCTAGATTTGAAAGCTTTTGCTCGTAGAAAACACTTAAGAGGATAGAGAAGAGAAAGTAAATGAGTGATTTGAAATGGTGAGGATTTTCCTCTATTTATAGTGCTTTTGCTGACCGAATTCGAAAAGAGTTCGAATGCATGAATCTCGCAAACGAATGTTATAGGCAGATTTGGTAGAACTGAAATTTGAATTACCCAGACCAAACTCGAGCCAAACTCGGACTGAACTCGATTAGAGTTTACCCTGAGTTCTGTCAGGTTCAGAACAATATGTATCTGCCAAATTTGCATAGGCTTTAGGATTTTTAGAATTGTGGATATTAGGATTTAGATAGGTAGGCTTATTTGGATCTGTGGACTGAGAATAACCTAAGCCAGTATCAATCATGATCAACCTCATAATATATTTCCTAGATTGAATAAAATTAAAAGTACAGAAGAAATATGTAAAAACCAATAGTCCTTTGACGATGCCTTTCTTCTGATATTTAACCAGACTTGAAAACGTATTTTTTCTTAACGTCGATCGTCCAAAGATAAACAGATCTGAAAACTGAATACCTTTGGCCCTAGCGGAACCCCCGATGCGAGGCCCCGGATAGGTCATTAGGCGGTTCAGAGAAATATTCTTTTATTACGTCATCTTTGGCCCATCAACAATTTTTTATTACATATGTCATGGTTTGATCATGCTTACTGCTTGTCTGTAAGTACATGTTAGACGAACAAAACAATATGATGCAGTATGATACAAGCATAGCAATATGATATAGTGAACATTAGGACAATGCTAAGTTTAAGTAGCAATATGATAGTGATTACATGAATATTAGTGACATCATTATGTTAAACTTAGTCAATTAGCCATATTCAAAAATATGATACAATCATTGGGCTAATAGCATGCTCATGTCTTGGATTCCTATGTATTTTGGAATTGGGACATGACAATATCTTTTTTTCTTTCTTTTTGTTTTGACACCATTTATAGAAAGGCAAAACCATTATACATTTTTTTCATTCTATATGAATAAAAAGGTTTTATTAAGGATAATTAAATTTTAACTATTAAAATGTGTTTCAATATCAAATTATTTTTATTTTTCCATCAAAAGGAAACTAAATACTTCCTATAGAACAATCATATCTCAGCTATTTATATATCTATAAAAAAAATACTTGATCTACACTCAATTGGAATAAACTACATATCAAAATCATTGAAACTTGAATCTCACCAAGTAATATGTGGTGAGGAATGGATCGTTAATGGCAACTAGCTCAACAACGTTGCTCTGGAGCACAACTTCGACGACCAAATGCCTTATTCTTACAAACCGTAACGAAATTAAAAAGAAAAGAAAAGAATAACTAATCAATCTCACATGCAACACAAAGAATCATATAAAAAAACAAGTTCACCGTTGATTCCAATTTTGATCTTCTTGCCAAAGGAAGATGAAAATACAAAAAAAATCCAAACATCATAATGAAAATATGAGTAGACTGAAATTACATCAGGCTCAATTTGTTTTCCAATTATGACACATCGACGGAATCAAGAGACAACGACGTAGATGTCTCAAAAATCTCCTTATCTTCGTCATTGGTGGAGGATGCGTGTCCGTTCCTTGCGTCCATAACAATAATCAAAATCAACTCAAGAATCCATCAAGGAGGCAAAAGGAGAGTATAATTTGATATTAATGTTGATGGAGAGGAAGAGTGCATTGTAATGCTCAATGGTGGCTTTTACACCGAAGAGATGAGGGTTTGAAGCAGCGCATGCTCTACGTTAGAGTCCTTATGCTGGTTAGGAAGACAGGGGTGAGCTTTATCGGGCTCTGATACGATACAGGTGTCAAACAAATCAATTTTTTTTCACATGAACTAGATGTTCTAATCAATTGAAATCCCTAATCAACAAGTTCTCAAGTCGAGTATATTTGATTTCATCAAAATGCTCCAAAAAACCACTTCTCTAATTAACAGCATGAAGCATAACATTTTGGATCACGGAGAACTATTAATATCAATAGGCGATAACGAGTGAAATTTAGGTCTCTTTGGTTTCACTGAAAGAGATCTAAGAATTAGTTTTTCTTCTTCTAATCATTAGCATGAGTGTGATAAATTAGTATATCAAAAAATACTAAATACACCACAAAATGACAAAATCAGCACAATCTTTCGGGAACGAAGCCAGCACGGAGGGCGAGGCAGGGCTAGTTGTCGCTGACGAGAACCGCATTGGAGCCCAGCGAGTGCAGATGCTCCAGTATCCCGAGATTGTTGTTGGCCTTGACGGCATAGTCGACTATGGAGTCGAGCCACCGGAGGGCCTCGCAGTACGCCTCAAAGTTCCTGGTGATCTAGGGCTAGCTGTAGAGGTAGAAAGGGGTCCTCTTTGCCTTCGCCATGGCCTCCTCCACTGTGACACCCTCGACGGAGAGGTGGACATCAGAGGAGCGACTGAAGCTTTGGTTGGTGGCCGTGGTGGGTTCGGGGGATTAGGAGAGGACTGCTTTTAGGATTAGGGTTAGGATTTTCCTTCTGGTAGTGGAGAGGGAGAGTAAGGAATTAGGGTTGGGGTTGTAGTTTGGTTTTAAGAATGGATTAGGATTTCAGAAGGGTTTTAGGGATAGGAGGTTGGTGGTGGCTGACATTGGAGCTCTGGAGAGACAAAATGGGAGGGTTTTGTTTCTTTGTTTTCTTGGTTAGGGTTTTAAACGAGGAGGGAAGTGGAGGGTGGCGGTGAAGTCTGATCTAGAGATAATTAAAGGGTTTTGGTTTCTCCCAAAATAAAGATGGATGTGTGAGATCCAACGCTAGAAATTTTTGTTGAGAGATCCAAAGGGGAGAAGAGGAAAAAAATTCAAAAAATTGGTAATGAGCCGCCAAATATTTGACATTTCAACCGAGATTATTTGGGACGGTCCTAGAATTTATTTGGGAAGAAAATTTTAATAGTCCCAAATAAGAGATATTTTACAATCTATCCCAAATAATACTATTTTTTTGTTACAAAAAACATAACCATCCCAAAAACTAAAATTTTCATACTAGCGTTCTTAATAGTGTTGTCCTAAAATCCTAATTTTTTGTAGTGAGTACAGACTAATATCTGTATAAATGTCGCTATTGAGAGACGGGACTTACACAATACATGCAAATATTTGCCATTATATTAATAATCAAAATGTATAATACATCAAGTAATATATGAACAACTGAAACAACCTTTCAAAATTTTATAGTAGGAAAATTCACTTTCACAATATTCATTATGCAACTTTTCTTGGCATTCTTCACCCTCTCCAAAACACATTGTCATATTGCTATTCTTCTCAACATCCTCTTTGTGCCTTCGTGCTTGTACACACAACAATTTGTATTAGTGATGCTTTTACTAGCAAGTTTATCATCGGCTTTTTAGTCTTTCATGGGACCCCTCATCTAATTTCTTGATTTAGTGTAGAGGTTGACCATATATGGATCTATTCATCTACAAAGTTTACCTTAGTTATTTCGCCTCATTCATGGCATGAGTGTATTCCTTATTATTGTCATTCTTCTTCATTCTTCATTGTGGTAACTCCGCCGGTTCAATCTTGATTGCCAACAATCCTATGTTACATGAATGCACCAAACATGTTAATCTTGATTTTGATTTCAAGAGACAACACTATCTTGTTGGGATGATTTTTCTTCACTTTGTACTACTCAACTTCAGCTTCTCGACTTCTACTATAAGGCTCACATTCCACAACAACATGTGTTTTAATTACTTGTCATATGGTCCGTGTATATGATGGGCTTACACTATGTTTGGGAACTTTGTATCCCAAGGTAAGAAAAATTTGAGAGGAAAAAAAATGGAGGAGAAGAAAAATTAATTTTACCTTTCCTTGTTTGGATGCCAAAAAGGTAATAAAAGGAAAGTAAAGAATTAATGTTTTTTGTTTTTTGTTGAACATAGATAAAATTACTACTTAATCTTTGATTTTTTCAACATAGAAAAATACAACAAATTAAATGAAGGATAGTTGGGTAAATTTATCAAGATTTTTTCTTGTGTGTTCATTTTTCTTCCATTCTTGGGAGAAAAATTTTTGTATGGGGCCTACATAATTTTTCTTCCAAATTTTTTTCCTCCATCTCTCTTTCCCTCTTTCCAAACATCACATATTTAAATTTTCTACCCACTTTTTTCTCAAACTTTTTTTTACTTTTATTTTCCTCCCTTCCCAAACATAACATTAGAATCCTAATGTTGGTTGAAAAATCACAAATACTAAGAATACTACCTGCTGCACGCTAACTAACTTGGGTGTTTCCTCTTCATTGTTGATCCATACTTTATTTTTAAAGTGGTTTTTAGAGTTTTTTTTTAAATGTCTTATGTTTTTCCTTCATCCAGTTTCACTGTAATTAATGAAAGAGTAATTATATTATTGTAGCTCAAGTTTTTCGGGGTTTGTAAAAGGGATGTTTCTCTTTGGTATTGTGTCGGAAGAGGAGAAAACGGAGGAAAGAAAAATATTGCGGAAAAAATAAGTAAAAATTAAAAGTGTTGGTGTTTGGGGAGGGAGAGAGAAGAGGAGGGAGAGAATTTTGAAAAAAAAATTCATGCAGGTTCCACTAAAAAAATTTTCTCCCAAAAGTGGAAGAAAAATGAAAAGAGTTGAGAGAATTGTGGAAGAAATTATCCATCTACCCTTAAGTTAGTTTCATTTATGATTTGAAAAAAATTAAAGATTGAATGATAATTATGTCTATTTTCACAAACAAATAAAATATTATTTTTAAAAAATTTCTTCCTCAACTTTTTGTTCATCCAAACAAGTGATGAAAAAATTAATTTTATTTTTATTTTACTCTCCTTTATTTTCTTTTTCATCAAATTTTCTTCCTCCTCCTTAAAAATGTTTCCAAACACAGAGTTAAGATGAGGATTGTAACTTTAGCGGAAAAAAGAAAGAGATGAGGGTTGTATGGCAAGTTAGATGGAGAGGTGTAAACTTTTACAAAATGGGTGGAGGAAATTAAGCTTGTGGAAAGTGGCAGATGAGACATTGAGGGAGGGCGGCAGGCAGCGAGAATCTTTTGATTATGATTTGGGTACAAACGACTACTTTGGAATTTCCTCGTCATTGCTTTCAATCTATTTCAGCCAATTAATTCCTCTGTGGTTGTGCCAAGAGTGTGAGGCCCCTATTGATATTGTGAGACCCCCCATAGATATTGTGGAGTCCAAGACAGATGGACTTTTTTTTTTCTCCTTTCAAATGTAAACATACATTTTTGTTTTTTATTTTTTGTTTTTTCCTTTCAAATATAAACATACAATTTTGTTCGTCTTACATAAGGAGGAAATAGTGCTAGTTATTGTCATGGAGCATCACAAGTAATACTTATATGACTTGGTTTACAGCTTGTCAAAACTGATTTTTTTTTTCTTAATTTTGAAAATCAGTGTTTCTACTTATTTATTTTTATTTTTTTACCATGTGTTTGATAATAGGTTTTCGTGGACTTTATAAGCTATCGCATATTGATTTTCAGTGCTTTTGAATGTAGCTTATGGCAGCAGCCTATGTAACAAATATTGTAAATTTCTGCAATACCAAGCCCAAGCAATGGCCTCCTTTGGTTCCCCGAAAGGAACAGAAAGGAAATCAATTTCTTTATTTTTATTTTTTTGAGAAATTATAACTTTTATTGATTTTCTTTTAAGATGTTTAGAAATGCCAAAAAATTTAAAAAGGAAAGTGAATATTTTAAGGTGGAAAAGTAATTCCTTGCTTGGATAGATAAAATCATTTTTCTCCTTAATTTTTCTTGGATTGGAATCACTCTCCTTTTCTTCTCAATAATTTTGACACCCAACCTAGAAAAGTAATCAAATTTATTTCCCAATTTCATGATTACGAGAACTAAACGAGACCTTGAAAAGAAATACCAACTGGATACTTTCTCTTACATACATAAATGACAATTAGTTTTGCTGCGTTTTCATCAACACATGCTTGATGCTCTACTCAGCAGCCGATGGTTCCCCTCAAGGTGTTGATCGGGACGGACCTGCCCGACCGGACCCTTGACCGATTTGACCGAATTTGGGTCAGGCCGGACCAGACTTAGTCCGAAGAGGAGGCGGGCCGAGCCGGACTGAACTGGAAGTTTGGAAGGCGAAATCCAGTCCCGATCCGAACCCGGATTGGAGGTGGACCGGGTCTGGGCCAGGTCAGGACTACATCTGGGTTGGCCCAATTTATATTAGAAATAGTTAAGTAAAAAGAAATTGAAGGAAAGAAATAAGACAATAAAGGTAAAAATTTATTAATTTGATTAAATTATGAAGTTTGATATAACATTTTTTATAAACGTTAAAAAAATAAAAGTAAATTTTGTATTTACTTTTTTTTATATAACATTCTTGTACAAATTATTAATAATATGATAAACACATCTTATATGAAAAAGTTGTCCTTCTAGTATAGGCAAAAGTTAAAATTTTAAAATACTAATACAAGAAGTGTTATTATTAGCATTACCAAAATAAATTGAAATTTTTTACTATGAATATCATATTCACGTAAAACATGTATTATAACTCCACTGATTGTAGAGCCAATATATGAAAATTCTAACGGTATTAGGCAAATAATTCATTTTTGCAAAATTTATTTTACATCTAAATAATGTCATGATACAAATAAAGGTAATTATTTTCATTACTCCATATATTAGAAGTTAAAAAATTTACTTAACATTTATAAAATTTTCTTTCAATTAAAGTTGTCTTTTCCTTTTCAAAAAATTTGACAAATTTGACATCTTCTGCCTTATTTAGAAATTTTAATAAACAAGGACTAAGAGTAGCACTTATATAATTATAATATGATTCACTCTCATCAAAAAGTAAAAGGTCGTTCATCACAAATAATATATTTTGTTAATTCGATTTTGCTACGAGCAGCAAAATAAGTAAATTTTTATACGATAGATACTTGCAGACTGGTGCTTAATTTTTTTTTGTCTAACATGTAATATGCCTTTGCCAAAACAACTTTCATAGTGTCTTTTCAATGTGTCTGTGCCATCATTTTTTTAATTAAATTTTTAAAGTATTTTTTGCATCGTGCACCTGTAGCTATTGGTTTTTGGTCTTTTGGATCTAAACTTATTTTTCCTCACTATCAGAGAGAAGTATTTTATAAAACAAATTCCATAAAATTGATTTCTTTTCTACTTATAACATTAGTATTAATACTTCTAACTTCTGGAGATGACATTTGTGTCAGTGGCACAAAATCAAATTATACATGATTATTATCATAATCTAAAGTATAATTATTGTTACATTATTCTGAAATACCTTGATATGAGTGGTCAGAACTGGTAGCATTTTATAATCATATTTAAAAAAATAGAAAAAATAATAAAAAGAGAGTGTAGAATTTTTTCCAACTAAAACAATAGAAAGGGAAGAAAGTCAACTAATTCAAATTTTACTATACAAAAATATTATTTTAATATTAAAAAAATACTTAAACTCAAGTTAATTTACTGATCTAAAGCTGGATGTAGAATTTTTGCAAGTTTGTGGTGGTGGATCAAGTTGAAGACTCCAAAAAGTTGTAGTTAGGTCTCCGGAAAGTTGCACTTCAGTCAGCGCCGTCTCAAGCCATTCGAAGGCCCTAGGCAGAAGTCCAAAGATGGGGCCATTTCTTGAAAATTTAAACATAATGAAATTATATAATTTTATTATATTGATTTATATGCAAATTCTCATCCTTGATTCGGACTTGGGACCGGTGGTATATCGCTATAAACGTTACATAGGCGGATTAAAAAAAAAATCTTTTTTCATTAATAATTTTTAAAATTTGAATAAGAAGCAATTTTACATATATATATATATATATATATATATATATATATATATATATATATATATATATATATATATATATATATATATATATATTTGTTTTAATTATGTAGTAGATGAAGATGAAGAGACCAAATCTTTTTTTGAAGGAGGAGACCAAGAGGCGACAATGGATATTATTTGTTTCCCAAATTTTGACAGATTTAATTACCTTTAATTTTTTTACAAATAAGCAAGAGGATGTTTCCTTTTTCAGCCGGACTTTCCTTACAAAAATGCATATATATATATATATATATATATATATATATATATATATATAACAGTATCTTGTATTTTTTGGGGCCCTAAAAAAGTGAGGCCCTATGTAGCACCCAGTTTCTAAAATGAGAGTAATTTTAAACTTTTATATTTTTAATTATTTAATAATGTTATTTAAATCATTATATGATTTATAGTAATTTTTAATCAATTTAAAACTATTTAAAATCCTGACTTGTGATTTTGATGTTTTGTTAGTTCAACCCTAGAGACTGCATGACCTAGAGACTAACCATGACCATGGGAACCTAACCATGTGATTAGGATGACTAATTGTGACTTTTTAGCCTAGGAGTATTTTGGTCATTTTGATAATTTTGTGAAATTGTAAATTATATTAATTAAATATGTGCTAGTTAATTACTTGAGACTTGATCTAGAAGTTTAGCCTAATCTAGACTAGTCATGAGGATTAGATAATGGTTAGAACTTTCATACTAAGTTCCAAGATTAGAAATATCTAGATATTATGGTTAGATATTATTAAAGGTAAACCCTAGTTTTGTTTCTAGCCTTTGATTGAGCTAGAATTGTGTGGAGGGGCCTTAGCCACACATCTAACTATTGCTAAACCCTAACCCTAACTATTCCTACAACCATCAAGCTCATTCCCCCTTATTTAATCACATCATCAAATGTTCTTGCCTCTTTTTAAATACCTACATAAATCCCTATTAGTGTTCTTCCCCAAACCTTCACCAATTTCTCATTTCTCCACTAAATTGGACCAAACCAATTGCGTTGGACTCCCCTACAGTAGAGGATACCAATAGTGGGCAGCTAGCAAGGAGTCTAGGGCTTAGGATCATTGTAAGTGGCAGAAGAGCTCTCATTTCAAAGCCTATTCATTGAGGTTTCACCCTCAATAGGTAAAACCTATCAAACACCTTTAAATTCCCAATTTCTTTCCATAGATGCATCCATTTACGGCCCCCCAGGTGTAGCCCAAGTTTGGTAGGAATTCGTATCCATTTCGTATTCGTGTTTGGACACGTATCAGTGTTCTTTATTTAGTGTTCGATGAAATGTCTCATAGGACTTTTTGTTCTTGGTTTTTAAAACAAATTATATGTTTTGGAAGCGTATTATGTGTAGATCACAACCCTAATCGACTGAGACGATTTCTGATACGATTTGTGTCAGTTTTGGACATGGGAACACTGTGCAGGAGACTTCGTGCATTGTCCTACTACTAGACACGTCGTGTGCGCTGTACACGACACGGTTGGAAACGAGACTTTAGGGGAAGGCGGGGGCATGACTGATAATGTGCTCATAAAGTTTGGGATGAGTTCGTGTCGTGTCGGACACGAAATCCCACCTGCACTGAATTTACACTGTCACGCACACACGCGAGCAGTGGCTCTGATACGCTCCTCGTTTCCGGACACAGTGACACTTGGACCCAATTCAGGGTGATGGACGTCTAGGCCTACTCTGGACGAACACAGGGACACGTGTACGAGGACACTGGTATCGTGTATCGAGTGCACGAGCCTGTGACACGCCCGTACGAGGCTATGTTTGGACAGTTCTGTGCACTGTGCACTGACACATGTTTTTGTATACTTTAACACTTTGTGTCTGGATTTATGGACACGTGGACACTCTTCATGTATGCACACACATGTCTTACATCTCTGTACACAATTTTCCCTAATATTTATTGGTTTTCCTATTCTATTTTGTCGGGTTTCACATGATTCTGATACTTGACTGGATGTGAGTTGAGTTTACTATTTTAATGTTTTTTTGTGTGTTTAATAGTGAAAATTAAATGTAAATAAACTGTAATGATGTATGTTATATAGGGATTGATGTCTGAGTTTAAGTTTGTTTAGTTCGGTTCACTGTCGAGTTCATTTGGTATCAAACCATGTTAAAAACTGAAAACTGAAATGTAGATGATAATGCAAACCTGAGATTGAATGAAATGTTAACCTGAGATAGTATGTTAAGTTCACTGAAAATTGGATTGGATTTGTGGCTTGGTTCCTTTGAATTGGTTTTATGTTATATCCTAAGTTGGCTTGAGTTGTTTTGTATGATGTAGAGTTTAATTGAGGAGAAGGGTTCCTGTATCAGTCAAGAACATGGGGCTTCAAGATTTGGGGCTATATATATAAATCTGAGACAGTTAACCAAAACTGAGATTTCCCCCTATGTATGTGTGAGCCCCATCTATATTTTTCTTTTATTATTATTAAATTAGTTATTTTATTTATCATTTATAAATTGTTTAGGTTCATAGTTCACATTTAATAATTATACAAGAGTATATATATATGTGTATCTAATACAAAGCAATTCCTTGCAAGAGCACATTCACCAGGGACCAAATTGTAAAAGTTTAAGTTTCAACTTTGTGCCTATGCAAAGGAGTCTGTACTCCTAATCAGGTCCGGGTACTGATTACTTCTAAATAGCAATAGATAAGAGCTAGCTTTAATTCAAATTATTTGAATCTCTTTTAAACCCTTTCGATCACATCCTTGGCCTGGCTATATAAGCAGGGATGATTCCTCCTTCGATTTTTCTGCAAACCCTAACAAACCTCCCATTATTCTTGCTACCAAGGATCGAGAAGAGTTCGAAGTTAGAATTTGGGGTTGAGTACAGGTACTCCTTCCACCTTTTTAAGCATATGATGTAATCTTGAACTTACACTATTCTATAGGTGGGTAGGTGTTCGGGGAAATTCTTCAATAAGATACACAGGGATGAATTCCTGACATAGGCTAGCAGGGGGTAATGTGGTCAGTATGGATAGGGAGTACACGTTCCCTTGGCTTGAGTAACTATGTACTTACACAACATTCCAGTGCCTTTTTGCCTTTGGGTTTTTGATACAATACGCAACTAGGATTAGTATATCACCACAGGGGGTAGACTGAAACAGAGGCTTGATACCAAACCCCTACACACGACTCTGAGACTGGTCTTCACCCACTGGCTTGTCTTGTGCCAATAGAAAACCTTGCTGATATAGCACATGGCCCTACTTGTAAGGGCACTAGCCACAGTATAGGATTGATGGTCAGTAGAGAAGTTGTACATGGGTACAGGCCATATCAATTGGTTCCCCTGACCTAACTTCTATGGTGTAAATATCAGGAGCACAACAACACATGTATTGAGTCCCCACATGGGTAACTGGGGAGGGGATGTTCAGATACCATGTATGGATTTAATACCAAGTTACTAACAGGTACAACCATCTATCAGGTAAGGATCAGGGCAATAATAAGGGTCCCTTATGTTTTCCCATATTACTATGGGTATATCCTGGCACCCCTGAGTTTCCCACCGAACCCAAGAACCCCAACCAGACTGTGAGCAACGACAGAGTCATGAAGGTTGGAGTGGCAGGCCGTGATATTCAAATGAACATTCAAAACGAGGGTATGCAACAACATTGCCTTTTGGGCTATGTCTAAGCTTGTCATGCCTAGCTATAAGTAACTTTTGAACAAGCCTGTACCTGCTTAGGAATGGCCAGGAGCCTCATGTGAGCTTTTGAGTACTGTTACATCATAGGGACCTGATGGTGAAGATTTTCAAATCCTGAGAATCTGAGATATGTAACTGTACTGACACATATAAGTTATGGCCATTCAAATGTCCTCTGACATTAGGTGAACTGATGAGACCCTTAGGTATTAAACCCCCTGCACACAGGAGAAGCCTTGACAACACCTGATAGATAGGCAACTTATCAATCTTAGTTGTGTATTTGACATCATGTATATGGTACTAACAGGCTACTTGGACATCGATACGGATTGTAACCCGTGCAGCAGCTCAGGACCAAAGGCAAGTATACCTTGCCTTTCTACACAGCTTTATTTAGATGCACTGTCTTTATTTACTATCCAATTTTTCTTATATTATTGAATGCACCTTTCATATCCTATTTATATACTTGTATCATTGCTATATAGACCGTGTTCACAGTTAGCTTTGTTTCTTATCGGATGTATTCATTGAGCCTTGATCGAGTCGTGTCGTGAGTCGTAAACTGAACTGCTTTTACCTCAGTGTCTTGAATCCTTGAAGCTAACCTGTGAGTCCACATTAGAGGCGAAGGGTAGTCGTTATCTGTGTCTTAAGCTAACCTGCTAGTCCACAATAGGGACAAGGGTTAGTAGTTATTGGTCCACACCTGCGAGTCCACACTAGGGACGAGGGTGATGCTAGCCTGCAAGTCTACATTAGGGGCGAGGGTTAGTAGTATATGGTTTACACCTGCGAGTCCACACTAGGGGCGAGGGTGATGCTAATCTGCGAGACCACACTAGGGACGAGGGTTAGTAGTTCAAACCTGCGAGTCCACACTAGGGACGAGGGTTTGAGTATTCGATCTGGTCATCCATTAACATCTTGACATGAGTTCTCTCGTCCTCGTTCAGCAGTTCATTTATGTGTAGACAGTGTATAGATTCGTGCTTTATTCATTGCTCAGTTTTACTTGTTTATTCTGTATTTTTCTCCATACATAATAAACTGTTAGAAAGGCTCATTTTTATGTATCTTGCTAGTCCTCTGAGGACCTGATGATCTCTTCTGGTTTAGTCGAGTTTGAGTCAGGGGCAGACGAGAGGGCTTGAGCAGCTTGAGATCGCGGTACCTTGCAGTTGAGGTTACTTGGTTAGCAGGTTGTACTCAGTTGGTTCATTTCATATATTTCTTTATTTTTCAGTCTACTGGTAGTGGATTTGTGTCCACCGGACGTAACATTGATTCTTGATATTCAGTTATATTCATTATTATTCAGTTCATGTCTTTTCATTGATCTTGTTTGTGACATGATTATTCTGTGGATGAGATATAGTTTACATGAGTTTCTAGATTGCCGTGACTTGTGTATAGACAACGTACTACCGCCTATACTACGGCGTAGGCTGGGCTTGGACACGTCTTGTATCCGAAAAGCGGGTACGGATCGTGACAAGTTTTTTTGGTGGCCCATGCATGTCAACGTTAATCACTTCGGTTATGTCACTGTGCCGTCGTGAGCCTGCGAGCAGGATTAGACCCTTAGGATCTCATCCACATGTCTTGACACATTACTGTTCACTAATCCCTGATTTCATTGAATCCTTGATTTGCATCTTGCTTGAAAATCTCTTTAACGGCTAAAATATTTTCTTTGGTTAGTAGTTAAGATGGACTCTCAAGACAGGAACAATGCTGCACTGAACACTCCACCGGCTACATGAGGCTTTTTCACGTAGATGACTCTACCGACACAAGAAGGCCAGCTCACTCATATGGGAAATCAACTGCAACTCTCGAGATTCTGCAGAGACGATATTCCACCACCTCCACAGTTTCCTCCACAGACTCCACCACCAGCACCCGGTCTGCCACCAGCATCTGTTCCACCACCAGCACAAGCCCCGCATTCAGCACGTGTTCCACATCCAGTACCAGCCATGCATTCCGCACCAGTGATGTATCCAGCTTTTCTCATGCACCTACCGCCGACGATGTATCCAGCCCCGACGATGTATCCAACACATGTTCTGCCTCCGCCACCTGCACTGGATAATGTCACACTTCTCGGGATCATCCAGCAGCAGGCCAACATGTTTTGTGACACCTTGAGAGAAGCTCTTCAGATTAGAGACGCTCCACGACAGCGCCCGGGGAACCCCAAGCACTTTATGGACTTTAGGCCCAGAGAGTTTCATGGGACAGAGGAGATTATCTACTCTGACGAGTGGATGGAGAACGTTGAATGATACCTGAAGATGGCCCGAGTCCCAGAAGATCTGAAGATCAAGTCAGCCAGTAGATAGCTTTTCGACATCGCGCGGACGTGGTACCAAGGCAAACCCCGATTTTCTGCTCGAGACGTGACTTGGGAGGAGTTCAAGCGACTGTTCAAGAGAAAATTCTATCCATACGTAGCACGAGAAGCGTTGATGAGTCAGTTCGAGCACTTAGAGCAGGGCAACCACACCGTCGACGAGTACACATCAAAGTTTTCTCGCCTCAGCTGCTTCGCGGAGAACTTGATCAGCACCCCTGAAGACAAGGTACGACAATTTAGAAAAGGACTATCTCACGAGATTCGTCTAGCCATCGCCACCAGTCGAGCCGCCACTTACGAGGAGATTCTAGAAGTCGCCCAAGCTGTAGAAGAAGAAATGAGTCACAAACCGAAGAGGAATCGAGACGCATTCGGAGGAGGCAACAACCAAGCAGCACCGGCAAAGCATCCCAATATTCCAGGGAAGACACCAGCATAGCAGCTTCAGCAGCAACCACAAGCAGCCCCACGCCAAGTTCAAGACATTCCCATCTGCCAGCATTGCTCGAAGAAAGGCCACACTCAAAAAAATTGTCGCAGCAGATTAGGGTTGTGTTGGACTTGTGGATCCAACCAACACTTGTCTCGTAATTGTCCGAAGAAGAACGCAAGTGCCCAACCACTACCAACCGCAGGAGGAGGACGAGCCGTTGCCATGAACACGGAAGATGCGGTGGCACCACAAGGAGCAGCTGATAGAAATTTTCAACAGAGGTTTACAGTAGTAGTATAGATTGACTTATATTTTTAAATTAAATTATTTAAATTGAATTTCTGTCAAAGCAATTTATTCTAGACTCTTCATTCTAATAGATCACAGTTCATAAAATTTCGAGGATGAAATTAATTTAATAGGAATAAACTTGTGAGCCCCATCTATATTTTTCTTTTATTATTATTAAATTAGTTATTTTATTTATCATTTATAAATTGTTTAGGTTCATAGTTCACATTTAACAATTATACAAGAGTATATATGTAAGTGTATTTAATACAAAGCTATTCCTTGCAAGAGCACATTCACCAGGGACCAAATTGTAAAAGTTTAAGTTTAAACTTTGTGCCTATGCAAAGGAGTCTGTACTCCTAATCAGGTCCGGGTACTGATTACTTCTAAATAGCAATAGATAAGAGCTAGCTTTGATTCAAATTATTTGAATCTCTTTTAAACCCTTTCGATCACATCCTTGGCTTGGCTATATAAGCAGGGATGATTCCTCCTGCGATTTTTCTGCAAACCCTAACAAAACTCTTATTATTCTTGCCACCAAGGATCGAGAAGAGTTCGGAGTTGGAATTTGGGGTTGAGTACAGGTACTCCTTCCATCTTTTTAATCATATGATATAATCTTGAACTTATACTATTCTATAGGTGGGTAGGTGTTCAGGAAAATTCTTCAATAAGATACACAGGGATGAATTCCTGACACAGGCTAGCAGGGGGTAATGTGGTCAGTATGGATAGGGAGTACACGTTCCCTTGGCTTGAGTAACTATGTACTTACACATCATGCCAGTGCCTTTTTGCCTTTGGGTTTTTGATACAATACGCAACCAGGATTAGTATAACACCACAGGGGGTAGACTGAAACAGAGGCTTGATACCAAGCCCTTACACACGACTCTGAGACTGGTCTTTACCCACTGGCTTGTCTTGTGCCAATAGAAAACCTTGCTGATATAGCATATGGCCCTACTTGTAAGGGCACTGGCCACAGTATAGGATTGATGGTCAGTAGAGAAGTTGTACACGGGTACAGGCCATATTAATTGGTTCCCCTGACCTAACTTATATGGTGTAAATATCAGGAGCACAGTAACACATGTATTGAGTCCCCACATGGGTAACTAGGGAGGGGATGTTTAGATACCATGTATGGATTTAATACCAAGTTACTAACAGGTACAACCATCTGTCAGGTAAGGATCAGGGCAATAATAAGGGTCCCTTGTGTTTTCCCATATCACTATAGGTATATCCTGGCATCCCTGAGTTTTCTACCGAACCCAAGCACCCCAACCAGACTGTGAGCAACGATAGAGTCATGAAGGTTGGAGTGGCATGCCCTGATATTCAAATGAACACTCAAAATAAGGGTATGCAACAACATTGCCTTTTGGGTTATGTCTAAGCTTGTCATGCCTAGCTATAAGTAACTTTTGAGCAAGCCTGTACCTGCCTAGGAATGGCCAGGTGCCTTATATGAGCTTTTGAGTACTGTTACATCATAGGGACCGGATGGTGGAGATTTTCAAATCTTGCGAATCTGAGATATACAACTGTACTGACACAGATAAGTTATGGCCATTCAAATGTCCTCTGACCTTAGGTGAACCGATGAGACCCTTAGGTGTTAGACCCCCTGCACACAGGAGAAGCCTTTACAACACCTGACAGATAGGATACTTATCAATCTTAGTTGTGTATTTGACATCATGTATATGGTACTAACAGGCTACTTGGACATCGATATGGATTGTAACCCGTGCAGCAGCTCAGGACCAAAGGCAAGTATACCTTGCCTATATACACAGCTTTATTTACATGCACTGTCTTTATTTACTATCCAGTTTTTCTTATATTATTGACATGTACCTTTTATATACTGTTTATATACTTGTATCATTGCTATATAGATCGTGTTCACATTTAGCTTTGTTTTTTATCAGATGTATTCATTGAGCCTTGATCGAGTCGCGTCGTGAGTCGTGAACTGAACTGCTTTTACCTCCGTGTCTTGAATCCTTGAAGCTAACCTGTGAGTCCATATTAGGGGCGAGGGTTAATAGTTATCTGTGTCTTAAGCTAACCTGTGAGTCCACACTAGGGGCAAGGGTTAGTTGTTATTGGTCCACACCTGCGAGTCCACACTAGGGACGAGGGTGATGCTAGCCTGCTAGTCCATATTAGGGGCGAGGGTTAGTAGTATATGGTTTACACCTGCGAGTCCACACTAGGGGCGAGGGTGATGCTAACCTGCGAGTCCACACTAGGGGCGAGGGTTAGTAGTTCAAACCTGCGAGTCCACACTAGGGACGAGAGTTTGAGTATTCGATCTGGTCATCCGTTGACATCTTGACATGAGTTCTCTCGTCCTCGTTCAACAGTTCATTTATGTAGACAGTGTATAGATTCGTGATTTATTCTTTGCTCAGTTTTACTTGTTTATTCTGTATTTTTCTCCATACATAATAAACTGTTAGAAAGGCTCGTTTTTATGTATCTTGCTAGTCCTCTGAGGACCTGATAATCTCTTCCGGTTTAGTCGAGTTTGAGTCAGGAGCAGACGAGAGGGCTTGAGTAGCTTCAGATCGCGGTGCCTTGTAGTTGAGGTTACTTTGTTAGCAGGTTATACCCAGTTGGTTCATTTCATGTATTTTTTTATTTTTCTGTCTACTGGTAGTAGATTTGTGTCCACCGGACGTAACATTGATTCTTGATATTCAGTTATATTCATTATTATTCAGTTCATGTCTTTTCATTGATCTTATTTGTGACATGATTATTCTGTGCATGAGATATAGTTTACATGAGTTTCTAGATTGCCGTGACGTGTATAGACAGCGCACTACCGCCGACACTGCAGCGTAGGCTGGGCTTGGACACGTCTTGTATCCGAAAAGCGGGTGTGGGTCGTGACAGTATGAAAAACTGAGATCATTTAAGTTTAAACTAAAAACTGAAAATCTGAGATGCATGTTCACTAAGTTTGTTTGTAAACTGAGTTTGAAATATATGTAAATATTTATGTGTGTGTGTGTGTCAATATATATAAATGGTTTTGTGTCTGTGTTGTAGCTGGACACTGACACAGTGTACACACACCCTCACCCTCTTTACACCCCTGACACACATCAGACACACATCAGACACACAGACCACACACCTCACACCATTCCTTCCCTTCTTTACATATATGTTTATGTATATATATTTGTGTGTGCATATGTGTCTAATATTTATATATATTGTAGATGATTATGTATATGTATGTGAGGATGTATATAGGATTATATATGGGATAGGCATATATAAACACATGTATATAAATATATGTGATATACCTCAGGTATATGTTATGGTATTTAGATTAGGGTTTTGAGTTAGTTAATGAAGATTTGGCTAATACCAAGTTGCCAACATCTACATAGCCTAGATTAGACTAATTGACCATTATCCAAGGTTTGACCAATATAGAGTCTGACTAGAAGGTTGACCCAGAGTTGACTATGAGTGGACTTGACCTCGAAATAGACACACTAGGCCTATTTAGACTTGTAGACTATAATTTGACTCCTAGTTGACCAAGGCTTGACTTAGTGGACTAGGAGTTGACCAGTTGACCAAAAGTCAGCTGTAAGTCAACCTTTGAACCAGTTTGACCTAGTTTGATTTGATTTGACTTTCTTTGACTTAGTTGACCAAGTTTGACCTAGATAGTTGACCAAAGTTGATCAAGAGTTGACTTTGACCTAGTTTGACTTAGAATCATGTAGTTTGTATTGCAGATTTCTATTATTATAATTTGAGCACTTTATAACCTATTTTACTCTAAATAGGACTCTGTGACACCAGTTTCGACATCTATTCATATCAGTCATTCAGGATGATAGGCGAGTACATTCTCTGACTGTTTCATACTTGCTAGGATTTATATTCTTGCTTTAGATTACTTACATGATGCTGTCACGTTATTATCATGGATTGGTACTATATGGATCTTGTCATGAGATGTTATCCCCTTCGGGGTGCATACGATACAGTTGTTATGTGCTTTTCACGAACATCTTGTATTTCATATACACCGCTATTCATGTATGCTCTTGTGCAATCTTGTACTCTCATGATCACGTGAACAAACATGATAAAAACCTCTCGTACAAGGTAACGTAACTTGACTGGATTCTTGTGTATTGATTAGGGAGGGTGAGTAGGAAATGGTTATGTGATCAAAATCCTATCTTGTGAAATCTTATGAAAATCATGTATATGTCCATTGTACCCTCACGTATGATGGAGTTACCCTTGCATTACCTTAACCCGTTTATATAACCATCTCATGCTCTAAATCACAGGTTATTTACAGTTCTTACTTATAGTGTATATAGATATTTCCAGTTATCAAATCTCTCTCGTTTTTATATATATTTCTTTACTGTCCATGTATCTTGTTCTATGCATGCTTTATATTTTCTAACATGATATGAACTGTGTGAGATGTATTGTGCTCATTCCTGTCCTGACTGGACCTGTTGAAAATAATACAGATGATGATAGTGACTGCCCTACCTTCTATGGGGATATGAGGGTAACATTCAGGAGCCTGAGGAGCATCTAGCTCAGTAGAGGGTGCCTAGTTTAGTCTAGTATTTATAGTTTTCTGTTTGTATCGGATTGTTCCTATTGTTAGTTGAGACTTAGTTATATTCAGGATTTGTATTTATTTGTGTTGAACATCTATTTGTGTGGTGTGATAACTCTATTTATATTCAGTTTCTTCCTTTTATCTGATTCCATATCGTGCTCTATCTTTCCTAGACTTGTGATTGAGATATAGAGTTGAGATGCTATATTATACCTCCGTACGGAGATGACAAATTTATATATCTTATTGATAGATGTTAGATATTATAGATGACCTATACAGCGTTCTACCGCCGACACTGCGGCGTAGGCTGGATGTACCCACGTTCTCGTGCCCTTCCTCAGGGTGCAGGTCTTGACACCCTAGGACACTGTTTCTTTTGCCTAAAAGATGAGTCGGCCCTGACTTCAGTCTCCAAAAAGTTGTTACTTCAGTCTTCAAAAATTTATTTGTTTATTAATATTGCAAGAGAATATATATATATATATATATATATATATATATATATATATATATATATATATTTGAAAGAAGGTAATTGTGGCGAACGCTCCTACCGGGAATCGAACTCATGACCACTTGGGCCGCATGCATATCTCTTAACCACTAGGCTAGAGGTCATTTGCATATATATATATATATATATATATATATATATATATATATATATATATATATATATATATATATATATATATTAGAGCCCGTAGGAGGGTTAGCGGGTTGACCAGGTCTAAAACGGGTCTAAACCGGGTCACAGGATCAACCAAATTTTAGGGTGTCGAACCGGTTCAGCTTTAAAGCGAGCCGGGGTAGATCGGACTATCAGGCCCAATATTTAGACCCAGCCGGAACGCGGGTCGACCCATTGACCAGGCCTATACCGACCCAAATAGAGTTTGACCGAACAAAACCTGGGCCGATTCGCGATCCGCCCGGCCTAATTAACACCTTAAGGTTTAGTAACCTACTTTACATATAACTCTACTCTTTATAAGGAGGCTTGAAAATGGCTAGTTATTTAAGTCGTATGTATATACTTACGTTATTAAAAATTAAAATAATTCTAACTAATTATTTAACTACCTAATGCTATCTAGTTATGCTTAGACAACTCTAACTCATGTGGTAAGGTGGAAGACATTCTCTTGGATGAATAAATTCAAGTTCGCAGGGCATTAATATTGATAACAAATTTAAATCTAAATTTTTTTGAACAATTTTTTATTTGTGTACGTACAATCGTGCACGTTATTAGTTTTTTTTATAAGGTTTCTCGTATTCACAAATGATAATCCATGAGGATGTTCAAATTTAGGAAAGTTGGAAAATTCTAGAGACACTGTCACAGTGTAATATGAAGTAACATATGTTGGAGTCCAGTCTGGATTTAGTAACAATATATTTATGGAATCAAAATCTAATTAAATATTTGACTTGATTAGATTTGGATGTCCATAATTGGTGTTGTGCTATTTTAGATATAATAGGATTCTTATTTTAGAAAATCCTATTATGATCTAAAATATGATATTGATGGGCTATTTTAGGTGCAATATAATTCTTATTTGAGGGCTTTCTATTTAAGAAATCATATTATGACCTAAAATAGGATTTTTTTCATCATATTATATATAGGGTGAGGGTGGAGGCACAAAGCACAGCACAAAGTGGAGATTCGGGGTGCTCGTCCACAAGCAAATCTAAGAGCATGTCCGTACTATGCTCTTAGGACTTCACCATCCAAGACAGATGGAAGAAAAAGATCTAATCGAGGAGTCGTCAACTTCGGTTAGGGAGATTGATACGGGTTGGAGACTGATCTCAATTGTAATCTTTTATTTTTCTTCTTGAGAGTGGTGAGAGAGTTGAACATATTAAGGCAATGGGTTCAACGTAAGTTCTGTCAATCTTGTAATTTCATCTGAGTTATTAAAGGTTAGAATTTGTCCAGGTAACATACGTCACCGACATATACTTGTCTTCATCTTGTGCTTGGTGTCCGTTAGACGGAGGTTAGTTTTAATCAGGTGGGTTGGCAAATGCTTTCGTACGCGCCCAACAATTGGTATCAGAGTGAGGTTTATTCTGGTCCGATATCCACAATTGGTATCAGAGTTATGAGAGTTATGGCAACCATGTCTACAGAGCAGATGAACACTCGTATGATCACCCTCATAAGGGAAAATTGGACGATTTAGAAGCCAAGGATGGGGGATCTACTCTGGTGCAAGGACTTGTATAGTCCGTTGGAGGGCGACAGCGCAAAGCCAACAGACAAAGCTGCTGAAGACTAGAAATGACTTGATCAGAAGGCCGTTGGATTCATCCGCCAATGGTTGGACGACTCGGTATTTCAGCACGTGTCCATGGAGAGTTCATCAAAAGCATTATGAGAGAAGCTGTATTGGCTGTACAAAAGAAAGACGGCTGGCAACAAGACATTTATTATTCACCAACTCGTCAACTCGAAGTATATGGAGGGTTTCTCGGTGGCACAACATCTGAACGAGGTTTAGGATATCATCAATCAGCTGTCTGCGATGAAGATAGTGATTGATGATGAGCTTCAGGCCCTATTGCTTTTGAGTTTTCTGTCGGAAAGCTAGGAGACGTTGGTGGTGTCGGTGAGCAACTCTACACCGGATGGAGTTCTTACGATGGAGGCAGTCAAAAGTAGCTTATTGGATGAGGAGGTTCGACGTGAATAAGTTGAATCGTCGTAAGAGTCCACTCTAGTAGCGTCCTACGGAAAGGAAAGACCCAAGTCACAAGCGAGGACATGAGGAGTTCTCGAGATCATACGATTATGGACCGTAATGAGGGCTGCTATCACTATAGCAAGGGTCATATCAAGAGTAACTGTATGAAGCTCAAAGCTGAAAAGGCCAATGGCAAAAATGATCAAGAGGATCTCATGGCATTTGGTGATATCATTATCGCATTGACCGACGCAGATGAACCTTATGGCATATGTCAGGTCATGGACACGGGGGCATCGTATCATGCCACTCTACATAGGAGGATCTTTACGTCATACCGTGACGACAGGTTTGGACGTGTGAAGATGGGCAATAAGGGAACGACTGTAGTTGTAGGCATCGATGATCTGCACTTGACGATAAAATTTGGTGAGAAGCTCGTGCTCAGGGGTGTGACATGTACCGAGTTTCTGCTACAACTTGGTTTCGGTAAGAAGACTGGCAGATGATGGTTGTCGTAGTCTTTTTGGGGGAAAAGATTAGATGCTTACGAATGGTTTCCAACTGTTGGCTCAGGGTGGCATGTACAGTCTCAAGTCGCTGAGCTGTACGAAAAGACCACAGACACCGAATGGAGGCTCGAGGGATGATCGACAGGAGGTGGATCATCAAAAACTTGCTGAGGAGGGGCTTTAGAAGATTTTAGGGATACGAAGGATTCTGTTCATTG
Source organism: Iris pallida (assembly GCA_029216955.1). Classification (NCBI taxonomy): domain Eukaryota; kingdom Viridiplantae; phylum Streptophyta; class Magnoliopsida; order Asparagales; family Iridaceae; genus Iris; species Iris pallida. Next base: position 72,716,110 of record JANAVB010003400.1, read on the forward strand.
AGATAAATGACGAATGGTGATGAGACAAAGATTGTGGGTCAGTCTGTCAGTCCCATGGCAATTGGTCGGTCTCCAAGTAGGGTTTGTTCTACGGATCTAGTTTTAGCAACATATGTTTTGCCAAAGCTTTATTGAGCGACATTGGTTTCGACAGTTCGAAGCTAGGGAGGCGATCAAGGTTTGCAGCAAACTCAATCTAAGATGGGAGCATCATCATTCACACAGTTTAGGGGAGCTGTAGGTCATCAATACCATGCACAGTACGTGATGTTCTGCTCGAAGATGCATTTGTATGGGGGAGCTTCAAGTTTGGATACAAAGGTGGACATGTTCAGGAGTTTGAATCTCAAGAGAACCGTACCGTCCGCTTGGTTAAGCCAGCCAAAGGTGAAGAAGCTCTTCGCAAAGTTCACACTTTCCACTGGAAGACGAAAGTTGGAGACAGGCGGTCGAGACTTATGGTGAGGCTGATTGTTAGGGACTTCGATCTTAGTCATGTCATTAATATTGGCAGGATCCCAGTGGTGCAGAAGGTGCTACACATGGCAGCTAGCATCGACGTGACGGTCGAGGAGCTGGATATGAAGGAAGGTGCAAAGCAACTCGAAGGATCGGAGATCAGTAGCATGGGGGAGCAGGTATTTCGTCGTGGGACGACAGGTGTGAAGCCCACAATTTTTGAATGTTTATTATTCATGTTTTATTATTAGAATTGGTTTGAGCCCTATACATAAACCCATAACTTAAGCCCATTGGAAACCCAAACTCGAAACCCATACATAACCCATGACTAACCCGTTCCTACTCTCCCCGATTCTTCCTCAGATCCACCCTCTATGCAGAACCCCCCACGTTTCTTTCCCTCATGTATTGTATACTCTCAGAAACCATTCCCTATTCACAGAAACTTTCCAACTCCTCTATCTCCCAATTTCTTCATATCTTCTTCCCCGCTCCTCCATTTCCGAAACCAAAGTCGTCCCTGCACTCCCCGTGATACCTCAATCACATCGACACCACTCTCGCTGTGTTTCTGTGCCGATCCCCGACCGTTCATCAGCGTCCACCGGTGCCGACAGCCATTTTCGGCCGCACTAGCGTCGGCCGACCCCTGTCGGGCGTTCCTGCCGCTCCAGCGACCCTCGCCAGCTCTCGTAGTGTGCGCCAGCATCTCTCGCAGGTGACCCGACCGGTGCTAGCCTCTCCGTGCGGCCCCCACCGCGCCAGCAGCAGCGGACCCCCCTTCCGCGCGGCCCTTCCGCCACGCAAGTGTACCGATCCGGGCACGCACAGCGCCCCCGCTGCGGCGTAGCCACGCCACATGCCTCCCGTGCGTCGCCCGATTTCTCACGTGCGTTCCCGTGTCGTCTGCGTGCATGTGTTCATGTCCGTGCCCGCGTGTGTTCCGAGTCTGAGGCATCCCCTCGGTGCTCCGTCACAGTTTTGGTAACTCCGCAACCTTTTGTTTATTTTACAGAAACCTTAAACTAATTCCTATTCCGACCGGAATTGACAGAATAAAGCTCTATCAATTCTAGGATAGATGGTTTAAATAAGTTTCCTATTTTAGACTCAATAATAATATTGTAAGCTTTTAATTAGAATGGTTAACATTAATTAGTTAGCTTCATGGAATTTAGAGTTATCATCTACTTTTAAATTATGAATAACGTCAAATTAACGTTATTTCAACGACTATATCACTTTTGCCATAACTTCATTATTATTATTGAATGATAAAACTTAGTCGCAAAATAATTAATTATATAGCAAAACATATTTAATATAGGAAATGGTATTTTATAGGCCAAAAACTATATATTATGTTTGTAAGAAGGTTTATTTTTGTAATTTAACCATTATTTCTATTAATAAAGTTTATGGAAATAAAAACTAGAGATAATAACGTATTTTCTAATAAAATCATAATTTTTACTAAAATAAGGTTTTACATATTTTATTATTAAAAATGGTTATTTTTTAAGAAGAAATAGTATTAGTAAAATATTTTGTAAAGTTTATTTAGGAAAATATTAAACTAGATTTCGAATATTTACTAGTTTACGCGATATTTCTATTTAAATAATTTACGATAAAAATTGCTACTATTTTTGATAATATTCTAAAATATATTAATTTTTGCCCTATTTACAAAATACTAATAAAAATAGTTTTACCAAAATATTACATAATTAAATTACTATTTCTCTAAATAAAAGGGGAATGTTTATAGTTAAGCGTAGATTTGTATAGTGGCTTTATTAGCCAACCTTTTGAAATAAGTTCTAAGGATAGATTATTATTAAAACTACCATAATAGCTCATATTAGCGGCGGAATTAGCGACTCCGTAACTATACGTCGCTAAAGTTACAATATTAGCGACGTACACCGACGCTTAGCGACCATAACTTAATTTTGGAAAAAATTCGACGCTCAACGTCGTTGTTCGTCGCTAATATGGCAACGTGATTAAAAACACGTCGCCGGTTGCTTCTTTAGTGACATTTAGCGACGAAAAATAGTTATGTTGCTAATATTTTTACTTAGGTCAGATAGAAATTTTATTTCCCCCCATTTCGTAAATTCTTTCTTGCTCTCTCTCTCTCCCCATATCTCGACGACCGACCCCCACTGTCGACGACCGACCCCCCTCTCTCTCAGTCGACGACGACCATCTTCCCTCCTCTCTCCCGTCGTCGACGACCCCCCACTGACGACCGGCCCCCTCTCTCTCACTCTCTCAGTCGACGACCGACCCCCCTCTCTCTCTCTCAGTCGACGACGATCGACCCCCACTGACGATCGACCCCCCTCTCCCCCGCCAACGACCCCCTCTTCCCTCTCAGGTAAACCCTAAACCCTAAATTCCCAAATTTTGGACACTAACACTGCTCTGACACGACACTGACACATACACTGTTGCTGACACGATGACATGCTGACACGATGACATGCTGACACGATGACACATTCACTTTATTTTATATATTTATACGATGATGGGTGCGTGAGAGAAAGAGGGTTTTGTGTGTAATTCAGTATTTTATATATTTATTTGAGCTTGGGAAAGGAAAGTGATTTATTTTCTATGTTTGGGAGCCAAAGGAAAGTAGTTGGAAGGGAAAATGATTCCCAAGGAGTAGAAAAATAGGGAGAAAAGTGGTTCCTCCCATCTATCAAAGGGATCACTTTCCCTTCCACTTTTTCTCATTTATTACAAATTTTGTTGAGTTGTTAGTACAAACGACTACCCATTGGTTGATTAATTTCCAAAATTTTATAGATCATGGTTTAAAGTATCAGCCGATACTCCGATCCGAAACCGCCGATACTACCGATATCGCCGATACCAATATTCATAGGAATAGTCCGATCGATACGAATTTTGATACCGATACTGTGAACCTTAATATAGATAGGTTTATGTGTGTAGAGGAGTATGGCTACTAGTATACTATTGAGCGTAATCCACATTAGTATTGATGTGTGAATATATGTATATATACACCCTTAGTGTTGTGATAGTATATATATAAGTTTTAGTGTGTGTATTTATTGCAGTGCCCACTCTTAAGCATCAACTGAACTATAATTCAGTTCAGTCTATGTTTGGGTTGTATACAAATAGATAAGGGCCTTGGATTAGATAAAGGAAAAAGTACGAGTCAAATTGATGGCCATTCCATAAAGGAAAAAACATGAGTCAAATTGATGTTAAGACAATTTTCAACTTGACCCTGGCGATATCGAAACGAATCTAGTGTGTCTGAATGAGATTGGCATCAGTAAGAATCGATAGCGTATGTGTACACGTTGGATGCAGAAGAACGGTCTTGTACGATATAGCTTGGTTATTAGTAACTGTCCGCTACTAATGTGTCCCATAATAAGATATAATATACGAATTTGTGCCTATTGGATAATGCATGTCCATCTTTGCAGAATTATTTCCAAATGGAAATGAATTACTACTTGCGGAATCGTTCATTGATGTACAATCGTCGTCCTGATGATATTTGTGGTGTACGGGATAAATACATAGCGGGAGTAGAGCAGTTCCTGCAATTTGCTAAGGTGTTCCTTCAGTACATAGATGAGACCAAAATTAAGTGTCCATGTGTGAAATGTCATAACATGAAATATTATCCAGAAGTGGAAGTGACATATCATTTGTACTCGAGGAGTTTCACGCCTAATTACTATCAGTGGACCGTACACAGAGAACTTGTGTCTTTAGCATCAGAGCCGGAGGCTTATGTTGAGCCGTATATGCATGTGAGACCTAATTTTGTTTCAGATAATCATGCATACGACGACGGGTGCGTGAATATGGTTTTCGTCGCTGCGGGGCCTAGTTTCGTTCATGATGCAGCTGAGGAGGCACCGAATATTGATGCTGTAAAGTTCATGGAGTTGCTGGAGAATGTAAGGACTCCATTGTATCCTGGTTGTGAGGATCATTCACCGTTGGAGGTGGTTACAAGACTGTTGAGCATTAAGTCAGATTTTAACATGTCGCAAGAATGCTACAACCGAGTGTTGGAGTTGATTATAGTGATCTTGTCGGCGGGTGCTAAGTTACCTAAAGACTTCTACCGGTCTAAGAGGATGGTAAGATCGCTCTGGATGGAATACGAGAAAATTGATTCTTGTCGCAATGGGTGCATGATGTACTATAAAGATGACAAGGACGCAGATATGTATAGATTTTATGGTGCCGATCCTTATAAGATTATTTATGGTGAAAGAGATGGCCGAAAATATGAGTTGGAACATGCGAGAACAGATTGAAGGAGTGTTGGATCACCCATCCAATGGAGAAGCGTGGAAGCACTTTGATCGAGTGTATCCTGATTTTGCTTCAGATTCGCATAATGTCAGGTTGGGGCTATCTTCTGACGGTTTTACTCCTTTTGGTCTTTCGGGATCCAGTATTCGTGCTGGCCTGTGATTGTCACTCCGTATAACCTACCGCCTTAGATGTGCATAAAGACTCTGTACATGTTTCTAACCGTTATAATTTTTGGTCCGAACAATTCCAAGAGGAATATTGATGTGTACTTATAGCCTTTGATAGATGAGTTGAATCAGTTATCGGAAGTAGGCGCTAACATGTACGATATTTCCAGGAAGCAGAACTTTCAGATGAAGGTAACCCTTATGTGGACCATCAACGACTTTTCGGCCTATAGAATATTATCTGGATGGAGCACTCATGGCCGTCTCTCATGTCCATATTGCATGGACTGTATTAAGGCTTTTCGCTTAAAACACGGAGGAAAACCATGCTTCTTTGATTATCATCGACAATTTCTACCAAAAGATCATCTGTTCAGAAGAACAGGAATGCATTCTGTGCCGACGTTGTAGAGAAGGGTGATCCACCGCCAAGGTGGTACGGAGCCATGATATGGAAGGAGGTTAGAGATTTTCCAAGTGCTATCGAAGATCCTACAACTGCGTACAAGTGCGATGGATTTGGTAGAGATCATAACTGGACAAAGAGGAGCATATTCTAGGATCTGCCATATTGGAGTTCCAATCTGATCGGACATAATCTTGATGTCATGCATATTGAGAAGAATGCATTTGATAACATAATTAATACTGTGATAGACGTAAAGGGAAAAACGAAAGACAATCCCAAGGCCAGGTCGGACTTAGAAGAAATATGCAAACGCCTTACGTTGCATTTGATAGAGGAGAATGGAAAATAGTTCTTGCCGAAGTCAATTTTCTCACTGGACAAGGAGGATAAAGTGAGACTTTGTTGGTAGATCCAGGGCCTAAAATTTCCAACGGATATGTGTCAAATCTGAGAATATGTGTCGATCTGAAGGAAAATAAATTGACGGGTATGAAGAGCCACGATTGTCACGTATTCATGGAGAGGTTAATTCCGATTGTATTTCGGGAATTCTTACCGCAGGCAATTTGGGATCCATTGACGGAGCTTAGCATATTCTTCAGAAATCTTTGTTCTAAGAAATTTCTCGTTGATCGTCTAGAAAAGCAAGAGAAGGACTTTGTAGTAACACTGTGCAAGCTAGAGAGGGTGTTTCCTTCTGGATTTTTCGACTCTATGGAGTATTTACCAATTCATCTATCCTATGAGGCACGTGTTGGTGGACCCGTCGAATATCGATAGATGTACCCATTCGAGTGACATTTGAATCACCTAAAAAGAAAGGTAAAAAATAAGGCGCAGGTCGAGGGTTCTATTTGTGAAGCCTATGTTCTCGAGGAGATTACAAACTTTTGTTCGATGTATTTCAAGCCTCATGTTGCAACTAATAGAACGAGAGCTTCCAGAAATGACGATGGAGATCATGAATGTAATGATATGATACTGAAGGTATTCAATGCTCCAGGAAAGCCATCGGGTAAAATAAAGAAGAGATATCTGAACGATGATGAGCTAAGGGCTGCTCAGGTGTATGTATTACTCAACTGCGACGATGATGAAGTAGAGAAGCTGGAGGGGTAAGTAATTAATACGTCTACATTATTTTAATAGTGTTGATTATTATACTATGATATTAATTGAACGATGTTGTTTTCAGAATATTTAATGATGATGTGAGGTTAGGTAGGCCACACATAACAGAAGAAGAACTAGAATAAGAAATGAGGCATTATTTTCTATCATGGTTGAGTGTATATGTAAGACTTGAGAACTCTGTAATTACCTTTCTGTATATGCACTTGAGAATAAGCTTAATTTTTTTTCGTGGTATTTAGGTCGATCGTCCATACACAAGACTTGAGAATGAGTCTATTAGAATGCTAGCCAAGGGACCAATTTATGCTACAAATATATGGCCAAGCTACTATGTGAATGGGTTTAGGTTCAAGTCAACAACTTGCCCGATCAGAGGAAACTTTGTGGACCTCGATTCCACCAAAAATAGCTGTTTGTGTATCAGATATTCGAACTACAAAGATGTTGATACGGGCAACGATTTCTATGGCATCCTACGGAAGATTGTAGAGTTGACATATAGTTATAGAATAGAGCCTGCTAAGATTGTGTTATTCAGGTGTGATTGGTTCGATCCGATTGAAGGTCGAGGTTGGAAAGTAGACAAGCACGGTCTTGTGGATATAAACTATCGGCGTCGATATCAAGCCTATGAACCATTTGTCCTATCAAGTCAGGCTTAGCTCATATACTTCATAAGTTATCCTAAACGGGGAACAACAAGGTCAGACTGGTGGGCAGTATGCAAGACCAAAGCTTGAAATACCTTTGAGGTTGACGATATAGCTTATCAAGAGGATAAAATACCTCTTATAACAAATATTATAGAAGTGGACACGACATAAGTTCTTCATTACACATCTAATTGTGTAGAAGAAGTAGAATTATCTAAAGAGGAAGATGCAGATGAAAGTGAAGATGTAGAAGAAGAAGAAGAAGAAGAAGAAGAAGAAGAAGAAGAAGAAGATGAACTAAATGAACTAGATAAATTTTCAGAAGATGATTAAATATATACATTTATTTTATCATCATATTTGACACTTTAGTGACACTTTTGTGACTATGATATTTTTCAAAAATCTGTGATGCCAATCATATAAATATGTATATTTGTTTTATTGTCATATGTTATTATCAGGTATGACTAGACCCGGACGACGTGAAGGATATTATGTCATGCAGTCCAGTGTGCGTCAGGTTGGGGATGCAGATTTTGTACCCTCATCCTCATCTCCGAGTATGCTAGTGTATCATTTTATTCCTGGTCCATTACCGGGACAGGACAGTTCCAGCAAGTTGGAGACTCCTCCCTCGTCGTCCAGCATTCCTCCCGCATCCAATATTCCTCCTGCCGACGGCTCTATGGGGAGAGCTGACACCGAGCATATGGAGGACGATGATCAGACTGATCCTGGTCAGGCAGGAGGTGAGAGCGACCCTCCATGCGCTCCCCCTGACGAGACACATAGGAGATTTGGACGGACGGGCCTACGAAGTAAGTTAATTAGTTAATATATATTTCTCAAATGATTATATGTACATATATATTCATGAAATTTATTATTGTATAGATATCGGCCTCCTGCAGTACAGAGACAGCTGGGGTTATTTCTGAGGCAGAACTATGGTGGGCCTTGGATTAACTACTCAGATGCTCCCGCAGAAAGAAAGGCCTTTTTGTTGGCCCACTTCAAGGTAAAAAAATTTGTTTATTTTTAAATTTTAATAATTATTTGTGTATATTATACAACTATTTCTATTTTACTTCTTGTAGAGGACTATTTCTATCCACCACACCGGGCGACGAAGATCGAGGCCCAATTTTCTGTCGTTGTAAGCAAGCTCATCCGTAATCCGATCCACAACTAGAAGTCTCATGATCGCTCCGGAAAGCCGACCCATGGTTGGATCACGCCAGAGCAGTAGACTACAATGAAGGCTAGATTCGGTGAGACCAGGTACCAGGAGCGGTCTGATAAGGTCAAGGTGGCGCGGTCGAGCGCCAGTAAGTAGTGTGGTGGCACCATTCCTATGACGGAGCATTTTCGTCGTCTGGTACGTTTCCTATGATGGACATTATTTTATATATAGTTGATAGAATATTTAATACTAATAATAGATAATATATTTTAACAGGTAAAAAACGGTGAGGACCCCAACATGGTGACCGTCTTCATGGTCACCCATCGGATGGCTGAGGAGTTCATTGACGAGAGGGCGACGTAGGCATATGTACGTTCTATTTTTTATATTAATTTACTATAATTTAGAAAACAGAAAAATAGATATCAAAATAGACTTTAACAAACACTTAGACATTAGCAAATATTGTTCTAGGCCGAGTTTCTTCGGCTACAAGAGGAGGCGGCTGCTGCTGCTAGTGTGCCAACAAAGGGAGGGGCTGTTACTTCCTTCCAGCCGCCTACAGCTCTATCACCGGACGACCTCTGGATGACTGCCGTTGGTGGTCTTCAAAAGGGTAAGTACTACTATACGGGATCCTACGGCGCCTATTTGGCTTCAGAGTCATCCCAGGCCCCCTTTGTCAGTGTGCAGTCGCCAGCTTCGCAGGCATCATCACGAGCTCAGGATATTGGTCGTCAGATCGACAAGCTGTATGCAGCATCAGATTTCTGATCACCATACCGCAGAGCGACTATCCGACGATCCGATGATCACCGGACGATTTGATGCAGTCGAGCACAGTATACATGAGCAGATGAGTCTGTAGCAGGCTGCATCTGCCAGCTTGCACACGCTCATCGAGTCTACGGAGCACACAGAACGTAGACAGGTCGAGCTGGAGGGATCATAGAGGACCATGTATGCCTCACTCACTCAGATACATACTAAAAATGTATCTGAGTGACACCGACACCGACACGAATCGAAGAAAAGCCTTCCCGGAGCGACACCGACACGTAGAGATTCCAAAAGGACACGAACGAGCTCCGAATCCTCCCAAACTTGGGTAGCTTCCTCTTTGGCTTGAATGGAGAAGGAAAGAAGAAGATTTGGTGGCGAAATGGAAGGATTTGGTGAAGAAATTGCTAGGGATTGCTCTCTAGGAATTTGGGGAAGAACAAGAGAGAGAGTATGGATGAGAATAATGAAATGAACTTGAGCCTATCCTCTCCCAAAGTGACTGGCCATATGGGGCTATTTGTCCTATTATGGTAAGGTCCAAAATGCCCCCACTAACCTATTCTATGAGTATTAGGAAAGGGCTAAATGGTTGGGGCTAAATTAGTCATTCTAAAGTCTCTAATCACACTAACCTTATCCATAATAATTAGTCTAACCTCTAACTAAAATATTTCTATCATGTGGACTAAAATTAATATCATGTGGGCCATGTTTAACTAGTGTGTGGGTCCCACAAGAGTCAAACTACCCCCGGGTCCCCGTTTCAAGTCGGATTGAGTTGAAATTCAAACCCGACTCAAATAACCCCAAAACAATATCATAAATAATAAAATAATATCAAAATAATTCAAAGAGGTCAAATGCAAAAATATTCTTAGGCCAAAAATGATATTCAAATATCAGGCGAGTACATTTTCTGATCATTTCATATCCTGCTTAGAATTATTTCCTGCAGTAGATTACTTTACTTGTACTGTCACGATGGTCACACGGATTGGTACTATATGGATCCCTTCTTGAGATGTTATCCTTAGGGAGCATCGGGTACTACATGTTCTGTGCGTTTCACTTACATGGCGTATCACTATGCTTCATTGGTTCTTTGATCACTTACGACATATACTCTTATGATCGTAGAGTCTTCCTAGAATCCTTATCCCATTTATGGGACTACTATATATCACCTTCGGGGTCTATCACCTTCGGGGTCTATCACCTAGCATCATATAACATAACCTGGCTGGATCCTTGTGTATTGATTGGAGGTACGGGAGAGTAGAAGTGGACATGTGAATAATACACCAGTAGTATCTTCATTGAATCATTCCGTAGTGTCTTCAAAGAATCATCCCAGGCTATTTACATGTTCATGTTGTACTCTGACTCACTAGCCACATGTTAGCTCTCTATTTATAGTAGATATTTCTATTACAGCTTACTCTCTCTGTTTACATACTGCTTTCTTTTAGTACCTGTATCTTACTTTACTGCATGATTATATTTTCTAACCTGCTATGATCTGTTGAGATGTACTGTACTCGCTCCAGTCCTGACTGGACCCGTTGATAAATTTTACAGATAGCTTGGAGGTTGCCTGCTAGCCTAGAGGAGACACATTAGAGGATGTTTAGATAGTTGTTTTATTGTTTGGAGTTGTATTTACTTTGTGGATTACTGTATATAAGTTTGAGGTGTATTTTTGGGTTTTTGTATCTTAGACACTTAGACTTCTATCTGTTGTATCTCTTTTCGATTTCATGTTTTATCTATCTCCCTTTATGCTGTACCTTAGATGTGATTGAGTTTACATTCTGCTATGTCACCCCCATTCGGGGAGTATAAACTGTTTAGTCTTATACTGTTAGATGCATTGAGACCTAGGACAGCGTTCTACCGTCGACACTGCGGCGTAGGCTGGGCGTTGTTACGTTCTCGTGCCCTAACTCTAGGGTGCGGGTCGTGACACTCACTCAGATACATACTTTGATTGAGGAGAGTTCTCAGAGGATGGTGAGTACCCTTGCTGCGCATGCTGAGCGACTGCGAGAGCTGGAGCAGATACGTCCTCCCGGTCCATCGACGACGCCAACTTCAGACGTTGTACTGCCTCCTACTGCCCATATGGTACAGCTCACACAAGAGCAGTATGAATTCATGCTATCTCAGATGCGCAGCAGGGGTCCTCAGTAATTTGATTGATTTTTTTTATGAGTTGTATGTGTTGGCCCTATGGGCAAATTGTTTGTTGGTACACTTTTGTTTATACACTTGGTGGGAGACTTTTTATCATCTCCCAATTTTATTTGACTCTATTAGATTTTTGTGATGATGTGTGTCTATGAAGTACCGTATGCAGGATTTGAATATATTTATGTTCGTGATGATGTTTGTGATGATATATAGTGCAGTATAAAGTATAAAGTACAGTGTGCAGGATTTGAATACATTTTTATCATCTCCCATTTTCAGATTAGTGTTAAACTGTATATAAAGTGCAGTGTGCAGGATTTGAAAATTTTATTTTATTTTTTTAAATTTTCTAGCATATTAGCGACGGTTTGCGAAGTTTTGCATTGCAGAAGTATGTCGCAAATATGTATCTACATGTCACTAATTGCGATGGTCCGTAGCTAAACGTCGCTCAACGTGCTGATGTGGCAAACCTTGCCATGTCACTACATGCGACGAATAGACGTCGCTAAATACGTCGCTAAGTTGGCGACGTATCATAAATGTCGTCGAACGTCGCTAAGTTTGCGACGTTTTAGCGTCGTAGATAATTCATTGCAACAGCGACGATAGGCGACGAAAGTTTGTTCTACGACTAGCTTTTTGGCGACCTGCTATTTTTGTCGCTAATTACGTCGCTAAATATATTTAGCGACGTATTTTTACTGATTAGTGACGTCTTTGGACGTCACTAATGCAGCCTATTCTGGTAGTGTAATGTAGGTTCGAATCCCGGACCCTAGCAGATCGATACCTTTCTAGCCGTTACCTTTCATACCGATGATACAACCAAGGCAAGTTTTATATCTTTCATGTCTGTTTTAATTAATAATGAAATATGATGTATCATTAGAATCATGTATATTATAGCGACACTGATTCACAGTGGATCCCTCTTGGACTCCACATCGATTGATTAATTGATTGATTGCCTCATTGACTTATTGACTCGGGAATTGATTGGGAGAGTTGTATAACATCTGTGACCAAAGCCATTGTTACCGAATTTTACCTCTCTCATGCTAACCCCTACCGCACGGGGGGTTGAGCCATACCGTATACTATCATTTAGCCAAAATGCTAGTATATATATTACCTCTATCCAGCCGGTCACCGATCTGTTATATACTCGAAGCACTATTTGTCACGACCCACACCCACTGTGAGGGTACCAGTACGTAACAGCGCCTAGCCTACGCCATAGTGTCGACGGTAGAATGCTGTCCTAGGTCAATCATCTAACAATATATAAGGTACCTGTACAGTATATACACTCTGAATGGAGGTGACATAGCAATACAGTCTCAATCACATCTAAGGTGGAATACGATAAAGATAGATAGATATGAACTGAAGAAACCCACAGAGGTACAATCCAGATAAAAACTAAGTGTCTATGATACATCTCCACAAACATCCAAAAGAAACAACTCTAAATATATACAATAATGTATCAATGAGAAAGACAAGAAAGAGTCTAAGCTATCTATACTAAGCAAGGGGCATCATCCTCAGCAGCTGCCTGAACCTCCCCAGGGGTCCAGGTCGCGAGTGTCATCTAGGCAAGCTCCAAGGTAAGGGGTGTAGGGTTCCTCATCATCCTTTGAAAAAAATTTAACAGGTCCAGTCAGGACGGGAGCGAGAACAATACATCTCACGCAGATCATAACAGGCTAGAGAATATAAACATGCAAGTGAGTACGATACATAAAACTGAAGAAAATACATGATGTAAACAGGAAGAGAACTGTAATAGAAATATCTACTATAAGTAGAGAGCTACCAGTGACTAGTGATTTATAGTACAAAGTCAACATGTGAACGGCTGGATTTGCACATGTCTATACTAAAGAGGCGCATATGGCTATACTACTTTGGAATTGTTCACATGACTATTTATACTCCCCCATACCCCAATCAATACACAAGGATCCAAACAAGTTATGTTACATACATGGTTTTCACATGAAGCCCATAAATGGGTGCACACGAAGTATATATGAGAGCTCATACATGAGTGCACATGAAGTTCACATGGAGGGCCCAAAAATGGTTGCATATAAAATTCACATGAAGGCTCATAGATGAGTGCACATGCAATATAGGTTATATATGAGATACATGGGAAAAATGACCGATTCATGAGAGCACATGAGAGTACACGAGCATGCATGAACGAGCATGAAGCACATGAGAAACATGAATAACATAAGAGCGAGGAATACATGATATACACGAAACACATGACATAATGTATCCGATGCTCCCGAGGGGGATAACATCTCAATGTAGGGATCCATATAGTACCAATCCGTGATAATATCGTGACAGCATCAAATAAGGTAAACTAGAGCAGGAATATAATTCTAAATAAGTTATGAAATGATCAGAGAATGTACTCGCCTCGTATCTGAATGTCTGAAGTAAATGTACTGTCCGAGATGAGATACCTGACTCCTAGTTAGATCAACACAAGTCAAGATGTATACAGGAGATGATAAATGTAATCTATAATGCATCTGCATGCTGTCTAGGTCAAACTAGACAAAGTCAACTCTCGGTCAACTCTAGTCAACTAAACTAGTCAAACTAGGTCAAGCCTTAGCCAAAAAGTCTAATAAGTCTCACTAGGCCTAACCAAGCCTAGGCTAGCACTCTACATCAATCCCAAGGCTATACAAGCCAATTGCACACCTATACTAGCATTCAAACCACACACTCATAGGTAATGAGCCCTAGGCTATAGGCCCATAGGCTATATTACCTATAGCAACACATATCTACATATACACATATATAAAAATATATATCTAAATTAATATAATACACATATTATAACTATATAAGCCACATGATAATTTATGTATCACCTATATATATATATATACATACATTGAATATAGGAAACTGGAAATCATGCATTTGTGTTCATGTGTGTGTGTACATGTGAGCAAAGTGTCATAAGAGTGTGTATGTGTGAGTGTTATTTGTGAGAGGGGGTGAAGTGGAATGGTGTCAAGTGAGGGTTTGAAAGTGTACATGGTGTAGTGATATAGGGTGTGAAAGTGTACATAGTGTAGTGATATAGGGTATGAATGTAATCTAGAGTGTGTGTGAGAGTTACATGAATGCGTGATTGTAAACTCAGATTTTTGGGTGAGATAGCAAGGACTGGTTTGGACATGTTAAGGACTGGGTTTGGGGGCTAGTATAGGACTGTTATATGAGGCAAAGGGGACAGCCATGTATAGGCTTGTGTAGGACTGATTTTAGGGTGCTTGGAAGGGCTTGTTTAGTGGGGACTTGTAGGCTGCCAAGGGGATGAACCATGGGCTGATTTGAGGGCCATTAAGGACAGGTTTTTGGACTGAAATGGTATAGATATAGGGCTGTTTTAGAGTGGTATAGTACCTGTGTGTGAAGAGTGTACAAAGGAGTCTCAGATTTCAGTTTTTCAGGAATAAAATATTATGTAAATGAACTCAGTTTCTCTGTATTCAGTCCTAGGTTCTCATGTGTAGGTGTGTGGGCCATTAGGATAATATCCTGTTCTCAGGAATTTAAATAGTGAAGTGTGTCATGGTAGCAGTACACTTAGGTCCCTGTGTGTGGTAGGAAGTGGGGGTGAAGGAAAGGGAAAACAGTACACAACAGTTGATAATAATTTCCAGGTTTTTAGAGTGAAATGTGAGTGTATAGATACATAGAAATCACTGTATGTGTCAATCTCATAATTCAGTGGAGTGCAAAAGTGTAATGAACATTATGTTTTCAGGAAAACAGTTTACAATTCTAGGAATTCAAAAACCAACTATCAATTCACCCAGGAATCCTATTGCAACCAACCCAGCTGTAAAATAGGAGAATCGTCATAGGGATTAACCCAACCAAATAGTGAAAATCATGACAGCCACATCTCAGGTTTTGGTGATTAGGGAAAAATCTCAGTTAAAGGACATTCGATACTTAGAAATAAAAAACCCCATTCTCAGTTTCAGTAAAATGACAGTTCACGACAGTGCGACCCAATTCGAAATCACATTCTCAACCACCAATCATAATCAACATTCCAATAATCTAAAATAGGGGTAAATGACAGTGTATAATTTCACAACATTATCCAAACAGTTTAGAATGTAGTTTAAACTCAGAATTTGAATCAAAGGAAAAACAGTGTATAATTTCTCAGAATTCCAGGTTTGTGTGCACAGATGACAGTGTCAAAAGTGTGTCAATCAGTTATAAAAACCCAGGTTTTGAACTTAACCATAGTTAACTAACTTTGTAACAATATGGACATTAACATTTCAGTTAAGAAGGATTTAAAACTCTGAAATCAAAATCAGGGAATAAAATAATGTATCAGTGAACAAAATCTCAAAAGCCCAAATACCGATTCAGAAACTGAATTCCCACACAATTCATAAACGGAACATGATAGGATAATCCCTGATACATATAGGTGTACAACAATTAATTTAATCACATAAAATAGGTTAATCAAAATCGAATTCAAGAACCCCCAAACTGACAGTTCTTCATGTATCAGAAAAATAAAAGATTTCCTATTTCAAATTGGAAATAACAACCAATAGTTTAATTTAGTGGTTGGTAATTGATGATACATGTGAGAGAGTGTTAGAGGGTATCTTTGTGTCCAAAAACTGGACACGAATCATGTCCAATCACAACACACAAACACAGAACAAACTGTGCACACAATCATCGTGCACGTCATTCGTGGACACGACACGATACGACATAAATTAGGACACGTGCCCGTGGCTATGGGTTCGCCTAGGATAGGGCTAAGTGCCTAGGGTCCTGATACGTGTCCAATATGTGTCTAGGTGAGACATGAATACCGTGTTAGTGCGCATTCTGTGCGTGTACTCCTCCATTGCACGAACAGTGCGGGCCAATTTTCTCCTTAACCACTCAATAAGGTCGCACAAAATTTCGTGGGCCTTGTGTTAGTCATCTAGGGAAGGCTCACACCAAATTTGGGGTCACGAAGTGTCGTGTCCGCGGAGAACTGGGACACGGACAGCAGGACATGTGCACGGGGTTGTGCGCGTGTGTGCGTGTCCAATCCCGACACGGATAAGACACGAAATTCATTTCAGTCTTCACAAACATTGCTACACATACCTAGATCTAGAGATCCATGAAATTAGAATTCAAAAATACGAAAATAAAATCCTCACAGACATTTCATCAAACACATGTACAAATATCATAATACGTGTCCGATACGGACACCAAACGGACACGATTCAACACAAAACTAATACCTACGGCTAGGGGACACCTAGGGCTTCCTTTCTATGCAAAGAAAATGAAATTTGATAGAGGGAATAGGGATTTACCTATATGTTGAAATTCTAATAAAAAGCTTCAAAAGGGGGATTTCTAGAATTTCACTGGCAGCACATCAAAATCACAAGTCATAACTTAAACCAGTTTTTAAATAGTTTAAAAATTATTAAAAATTATCAAAAAATATAATGTGAAACAAATATCAATAATAATAATTATAATTACAAAATTTCAAAATTACCCTCATCTGGAAAACTGGGTGTTACAATCCTACCCTCCATAGAAAAATTTCGTCCTCAAAATTAAAATGGTAGTAGTCCTTCTAGGTCAAACACCCCACAATCAAAGTCTCAAACATACCGTCAGATAATCATATGCGTCTGTCCAAAATCATGATACTCAGAATCTTCGTCATGCTAGTGAGCAAGGCTACGATAATAACAGAGTCCTCCACTAAGGCATATACCTCTAGAATCATGGTATTTAAAACTTTCGCATTGCCGCATGCTTGGCAGCGAAAACCTTAAATTCCCATACCCGAGAAATATGTCCTAAATCTGACTATATGTCCTCACTATGCCAGCTAACACGACTATCGAAGATTTTAGATTCCATAACTGGGTGACCTAGCCCATATGATTTATCTCAGAAGAAAATCAAACATAACACAAGAACAACAGGACAAAATTGATAAATCAACAAGGAACAGAGGGAATCAAAATTTCAAGGCAGTTATAAGAGGCAATTACGGAAAGGAAATCGAATAGAACGGAACCTGCAGCAAGATCTCTACTGGCCTGAGCATCCTCGACTGTCCTGGTGAAAGCTCGCCCCTGCTGGCCTCCCCTGGCATGCTGCTGATGCTGCATATACTTCTGCTGCTGAGTCGGTAAGAAAAATCCCGTCTGCTGGCCTACCGGAGCCCTAACTCCTGCTCCCTGAACTGTCTGTCCCGATGACTCGGAATACTCTCTCAGTCGATGATCGGATCCTCCACAAAGCCAACATCTGTCCAGTCTCTTCCGATATTCGCTCCAACCGTGCCCTAGTCTCTTACAGAAGGGGCAAATAATGACAAGCTGCGACTTCAGGGCCTGCTGCTGCCTCTGTGGCTGCTGTGCCTGCTGAAAGGGTACACGGTCCTGAAACTATCGCTGCTGAAGGTAGGCCCTCGGCTGTTGATACTGCTGCTGAAACTGTAGGGGTGGCATCTGCTGCGGATAATGTGGCTGAATCTGCAGGTGGGGCCTCTTGGCCGGGCCCGTACTGCCACTAGCTTCCTGAGTATCTCGTATCCTCTTTTCCTTCAGTCGAAGATCGTCCTCCGCTGTCATGGCTCCTACCAGAATCTGATCGAAAGTGGCGCCACGGTCGCTCTTGGTATATGACTTGATCTCCCTGATCAAACCCCTGCGGAACCTCCTCGCCTTCCAGACCTCGGTAAGATCCTCGATGAATCTGCTCAAACGACAGAACTCTCCTGCGTACTCCTCAACGGTATGGTTCCCCTGAACCAAACTCTCGAACTGCACCTCCAAAGCAGGGAGTGCTGTATCGGGAAAGAATTTCTCCTTGAATAGTTTCTTGAATGCTGCCCAAGTCTGACCGGCTGTACCAACCCTCGGGTCCGTCTGGTACCAAGTACGGGCTAAATCCTGCATCTGACTGGCCGCTGCCTCGATGTGTAATCCAGCTGGTATCTGTGCCAATCGAAATATCTCCTTAATGTGCTCTATCCAATCATCAGCATATATGATGCCCTCTGTACCCTTGAAGTCTCGGGGTCCCAGCTTCATGAAGGATTGGATGTCTGGTGTCCTCGGCTGATACGGCTGCATCTGACCTCCCAGTGGCTGAGCACCCACCAGCTCTACTGTCGTCCTGACCAACTGGTGAGTATCTTGTATGATCTGTCGGATATCAGTAGACTGGCTCTGCTGTATCTGCTGCTGAGACTCCAAGAATCGTTGGAAAATGGCAAACATCTGAACCGCATCTACTGTCCCTGAAGGTAACTACTGCTGATATATATCTGGAATGACGGGAGAAGACCTCCAGACAGGTGGAGGTGCACTCCTAAAAGCTGCAGACGCTCCTATATGAGCAGAAATAGGGGTTACTGTGGTCCCAGCATCTATAATCGGGCGAGGGGTGGTAGGCCTCTCACCAACGTCTGCTGGGCCAGAGCGATGCGATCGTGTCTCAATCACCATCCTGGAGACAGATCAAACAAGGAATCAATACTGAGATAGAAACGATAATTCAAAGGAGGACAGTTATTCAAGGAAGCAGTCTTCAATAGGAATTTAGATGGCAGGAATTTTGTTAAGAGTTTTTCCTAATGTGTACTACCAAAATAAGTCATGTCAGCGACGTATTTAGCGACTCCAAGATAGAACGTCGCTAATTTTTGGGAGTTTAGCGACGTTTATCTAAGACTTCGCTGTTTGTCACTAACAGCGACTAATAGTGACGTCTAGCGGCTATAATTTGTTAAATGGGAATCTGCGTCGCAAGTTCGTCGGTACACGTCGCTGATATAGCAACATGTAGCGACACATTTTAAGCAGCGTCGCCGTTTATTAAATATCAGTGACGTTTAGCGACGTCCTAAAAGACGTCGCTAAATGTTTCATATAGGCGGCGAGGGTTTCCTTTTCGATCATTCATAAATTTCCTTCCTAATTTTTTGTGCGCTCCTCCTCCGCGACGCTCCTTCGGCGATTTCCCTCCTCCGACGTCCTCCTCCGCGGCGCTCCTCTGGCGATCTTCCTCCTCCGGCCTCCTCCTCCTCCTTCCCCAGGTAGCTCTTCCTCAGGTACCCCTGTCCCCACTTTCCAGTTTCTCCTCGTCTTCTAGCTCTCTCTCTCGCTTCTAGTTCGTGTCTACGAGAGCGTGGACTCACTGCGGGGGACACAAGACTCACAGTGGACTCGCTGCGGGGGACACGTGAGCGTGGACTCGCTTCTAGTTCGTATGACACCTATTTTATTGGTTTGGACACGTTGTGTCCCACTGTGTGGACACGAGACTAATAGTGTGACACCTATATACTGATACTGGGAGTTTTTTGGGCATATCAATTGTCAATTTGATGTTTTGCTTGGATTCAAATTCTAATTTAGGGTTCGAGCCCTATTTACTGATACTGGGAGTTTTTTGGGCATTTTCAGGGTTTTGAAATGATGAATAAATTGACTAATAATTATTATCGAGCCCTGTAAAATTTCAGCTATGTCACGAAGGATGGATACTAATCCTGTGAATGAGTTTTCTCCTAAGTATTCTCGACAGTTGAGTATGATTTAGCTTACTGACATTACTGAAATATGGAATGATTAGTGTAGGGTATGTTGGTCAGGTTTTGGCAGAGTTGGGATATGATAGTATGCATGTTACAATTAACAAGGAATGCTATTGACACCAAATGTTGTACGACAGGTTACTTGAGTAACCTGGAATGTTTTACCTACTGAAATAAATGGTTTGGGCAAGGGTATGTATAGGTTTGTCATCAGATGGTATAGGATTTTGCCTGCCAAGTTCTGAACAGCAGTCGAGGCTGCCTGCTTAGTTGAAAGTCTTAATTAGACTTTCTGTTCAGTACCCTTTGACTGAATTAAGTTGACCTGAATACCATATTTAAAATCCTAAATCTAAGTCTGCCTGCTGTTCAATTCATGACAGGTTATCTTGTTAATAGTAAATGCCTTCCTTTTTAATATGTGTGAAACTCAGAGGTAGGATAAATCCAGTACAAATTAGGGACTGTCATGTTCAGGCAGTTGGTACCAGTATTTAAGACTAGTTTGATTTGTATAATTTAATGTTAAAGGCAGATAGGTAGGTCCTGTATGAGAGACTGGATACCTAGGTAGAAATACACCTACAGCCATTCGACTGGCGAGGTAGAATGTCAGGCATTTTAGAAAAATGGTGAGATACACCAAGTCAGACACTGTCCCTACAGCCATTCGACTGGCGAGGTAGAAATCTATATACGACATTTGCTATAAGGACTTTGCATTAATCTACGGTACGACATCGTGATCAGGACATAGTCCCTACAGCCATTCGACTGGCGAGACAAAAACTATGTAGCCGTAGATAAAGTTGACTGTCCTCCGACCCTCATCCCTCGGCAATGATGATAAGACGACCTATCACTTTATCTTATATAGTAGTAGATGATGTCTTAGTATTACATTATGTGAGTTCATCTTGATTTTGTTACATTCTTCAGATACTAGATACGATAAGAACATATACTACACCATATGTACAGAACATAGATAGTACACACTAATGTATGCTAGAATTAATCTTGGATTGTGTTCTGAGCCATCCGTTCTCACACTTGGCAAAAAATTGATTTTTTGTGCTTTATCTGCTTTCGAAAATGTACTCAAATTACATGATGGTTCCTTTAGTTAGCTTGCTTATGTTACAATTATATTATTTGTGAATATCGTTCTTACCAGATGGCACCCATGACCCGAGGAGCGGTACGTCGTTTGAGGGAAACAGTTAATACTGAGATGGCTCCTCCTACAGTTAAGGAGGAAGTGGTACCGGTTGCTAGTGAGACCGGGAGTTCTATTCATCCAGCACCGGTAGCTAGTGAGACCGGAAGTTCTATTCATACAGCACTTGCAAGGGACTACTTCTCTCCTCACGCCAAAGATCCTGCTTTTTCAAGGTGGTTGCGTGATCGTATCACTGAGCGTTTGCGTGAGCTGCGTGGTTCTCATTAGCTATTAGTACTTATTTGTATTGGACTATTTGTATTGGGTTGTTTTTGTATTAGACTATTTGTATTGGACTACATATATGAATTAGTACTGTGTCAATCTCTAGATTGTATTAGACTATGACATGGTGATCAGGACATAGTCCCTGCAGTCATTTGACTGGCGAGGCAAAAAGTATGTATCCGTAGATGAAGTT
Organism: Iris pallida; assembly: GCA_029216955.1. Classification (NCBI taxonomy): domain Eukaryota; kingdom Viridiplantae; phylum Streptophyta; class Magnoliopsida; order Asparagales; family Iridaceae; genus Iris; species Iris pallida. The sequence goes on from JANAVB010003400.1 coordinate 72,737,734, forward strand.
GACTGTCCTACGACCCTCATCCCTATACAATGATGATACGACAACCCACCAGAGAGAAAACTCTGAGAGATCCATCTGAGTTGGATGTATACTCTGAGAGATCACCTTTACAAGAATGATATCAGTAGTGGGATTGAGTGTTGGAGGAGATATTATCAGAGTATACGTCCTACTCAGATGGGTCTCTCACCGTTACTATTTTTTTCTGACAGCATGGTGGATGTGCTCCGTCAACAAATTCTTGCTCTGAGCCAAAACTTTACCTCGGAGCTCAAGTGGACATCCTTCGTGTAGAGCTCGAGTGAGAGGTTTCTGACAGCATGGTGGTCTCCTTTGTCAAAGTATCCGTGCTCATCCCATATTGGTTGTGGGACGAGCACGGATACTTTGACAAAGGAGACCACCATGCTGTCAGGAACCTCTCACTCGAGCTCTACACGAAGGATGTCCACTTAAGCTCCGGGGCAAAGTTTTGGCTCAGAGCAAGATTCTTTTGACGGAGCACATCCACCATGTTGTCAGAAAAAATAGTAACAGTGAGAGACCCATATGAGTAGGACGTATACTCTGATAATATCTCCTCCAACACTCAATCCCACTACTAATATCATTCTTGTAAAGGTGATCTCTCAGAGTATACGTCCTACTCAGATGGATCTCTCAGAGTATCCTCTCCGGTTGGGTTGTGTTCTGAGCCATCCGTTCTCACACTTAAAATACATATGAATTAGAACTATGTTTTGTATTTTCGGCGAACCCATCGATTGGATTCTGTATTTTAGATTTTGGTTTCTATATTTTGGCTCCAGCTCCATTTGTATTAATTTACGGTACGATATGGTGATCAAGACATAGTCCCTGCAGCCATTCGACTGGCGAGGCAGAAACTATGTAGCCGTAGATAAAGTTGACCGTCCTCCGACCCTCATCCCTCGGCAATGATGATACGATAACCTATCACTATATCTTATATAGTAGTAGATGATGTTCCTGACAGCATGGTGGTCTCCTTTGTCAAAGTATCATTTGTCGTCCCAGATGGTATTCTTACGGATGTTGAACATTTTGCCTTCCTTTAACGACCGTGCTGCCTTTCTCTTCGACGTCGTCGGCCTCACTTTATCTGCCCCCTTCCCTGTCCCTCTCATTTTGTCGCGAACCTCTTCCTCTATGCCATCAAAATCAGAATCCTCGACTCTCTTTCGCTTCTTGGATATTGACCCAGCTTCCAATCTCTCATTTCCCTCCGGGTCCACTCTACTCCCAATCTCTTCCTCTTTTATACTCGGATCTACAAAATCAATACCATCCAAGGAAGGCAAAACTGAATCAGCATTGTCTTCCAGATCGTCCTCATCAAGGCATAACGGGCTGCTCAGCGTGCCCAGCTTCTTCAACTTCTCGCTGGCTGCAGAGTCGAAATGGGAACGGGTCCTCTTTGCCGGTCCGGAGCTCCGACTCGCACTCGTCGCCGTGCTACCGACTTTCTCTCCTCCTCTGACGCGGATCATAAGAAAAAAATTTCGTACCTATTCTTTACATAAACATCATTGCCGCCTTGTACTCGAGCCTCCTCGTCTGTGATGCTATCCAACTTTTTGGTGCCTACATTGTCACTCGAATCTCCCCTTCGACTCGTATCGTCCTCTTTTTTGCCTGTCTTTTCGCTCCTTGTCTTGTAATCATCTGCTATCACCGCCGACTCATTCGACTCCTTCTCCGATGACTCCGAGAAGGAGGAAGAGGAGGAGGAGGAGAAGGAGGAGGAGAAGGAAGACTCAAAGAAGGAGTCGAGTGAGTCGGCGGGGATAGCAGATGATTGCAAGACAGGGAGCAAAAAGACAGGCGAATAAGAGGACGATATGAGTCGAAGGGGAGATTCGAGTGACAATGTAGGCACCGAGAAGTTGGATAGCGTCACAGACGAGGAGGCTCGAGTACAAGGCGGCAATAATGTTTATGTGAAGAAGAGGTACGAAATTTATTTTCTTATGACCCGCGTCAGAGGAGGAGAGAAAATCGGTAGCGAGGCGACGATTACGAGTCAGAGCTCCGGGCCGGCAAAGAGGACCCGTTCCCATTTCGACTCTGCAGCCAATGAGAAGTTGAAGAAGCTGGTGTAACGCCCTAGTCCCAAAATACGTAGGACTAGGAACGTAGACATGCCAGCTGTATACATACGAAGTACTCTCTAATATATGAAAACCTCGTATGAATACATAAGCTATAAAATGCAGTAAAACCATACTAATCTCATCCACACAAAATAAATGAATAAAAGATATCATAAAATGATAATGAATTATCTTGATACAATATGTTGGGCAGAGACAAATCCACTACCAACAAGTAAGAGAAAAATACATGAGAAAAGAAATAATTTTTGGCGAGCGAAGCGAAGACGACCCAAGTGTAATCATCCTCGATGAAATGGCGATGAACACGGCTAGAGCTAGAACACCTGCGAAAGACAATGACAATAGCACACACCTGACGAGATAACCAGGTCCTCAGAGGGACGTAACAAGGAACATAATATCATGCCATATAAAATGAATAAATATTGCTCAAATAAATAAGTCAATCGAATTATAACATGATCCAATACGCACCGACTGAACGAGCGTACCATCCCTCCAACTAAACAAGGACAGGAGATGGTAAACTAATTCACGGTGACGTATCTTTTCATGCTAAGAATCTAATATGGTATCCGGACCCCAACAAGGTTCAATACCTTTTCATCGAAGTAGTAAGCCACACCTACAACCAAACAAGGATAAGATGTGACGAACTAATCCGCGACAAGTTATTGTTCCAAGCCACGGTCAGATACAAGTACCCAAAACAAAAGTACTCGTACCTAACGGATAAGGTAGCCTAACCGTTATAAGTGAAATGTAGCTAAGAACAATCCTTCCTACACATGGGCCCTGGCTAAATAGGATCGACGTTGTCCCCCTTGGGCACCAGAGGCCCCATCAGTATGAGCATGACGTTCCGCAGAATCGTCAGTGGCCGTCAGTAATCATGGGTCATCAACCCCGTATCTCCAACGGAGAGTCCGGGTCACAAGGGAAGTGCATCAAAGCCCATACGCTAAGGAATTGTCCTCTCCGCCCAATGCCTACTATGTTGTATCCACAACATTAACCTCTATAACCGCTAAGTCAACTAGCATGCAATTCTATTAGCAGTTATTCCTATCGCACGGCTTGTACGTATTGGTGGCCAGCCAATCACGCACTTCCGTGTTCTATATGCGACACACAACTTCGTGGTACAACGTGTCAAGGCCATGAATACAACACACAAAGGTGGTCCCTTAAATCTAGGTTTAATGTGTAAGAAAAATAAGACATAGCAAAAAATATAAATGAACAGTAAGTTCTAACAAGTTATGCCATGTATCATAGTTTATTTTGCATCAAGAAAATAAATAATGCATGAAATATGACCTAAAATAAATAAACAGCAAATGGCAAAGTGTCTTGCCTGATAAGACGCCTGGTGTGCTGCGATGATCAAGCTGGCAAGAACGGCGACTCCCGTACAACAACTGTCCATAGTGACCTTGGGTGGTGGCACGGACAGTTCTATTGGGTCCAGAAGGGTCAAATTAGTTAGGGTGGACATAAGGTAGGCTTGAATTGGCGAGGGAATAGGAAGGATGGGATTGGTCTCGGACAGAAGGATAATTAAAGAAAATTTGAATAAATAAATATATATATATAATTACTTATAATCTTTGAAAACTATAATTTATTATCCCAAAACATTTTATAAGTAGTATATCGTTTTAGGTCAAAACTATAGTTTACTCAGTAACAATATTTTATATAAATACTTGAAAATATATTTTATTTAGTCAAAGTCATTTTGGATAAATACTTGAAAATGTAAAAAAATTATTTTTAGGCTAAAATACTTTAAGGTTGACAAAAGAATTTTACAGATGGAAAACTATTAGTAAAAATAATTTAGAAAAATATTTGAAAATATTAGGAAACCGAGGAAAACTATATTTCTAAGGTCAAAATATATATATCTAAGTACCCTAAAATAAATAATATATTTTTCACAAATATATTAATATTAGGGCTCTATAAATCTCTTAAAATTTAGAAATATATTACTACAATTTGTAATGCTAATTAGGTTACCATATATAAAAAAACTAAAAACACAATTGTTAAATAATGCCTACTAATATTATAAAATATCAATAGAATAATATTGTTAAAAAAACAAAAGAAATAAATAATAATAAAAAAATAACAAATAAAATTAAATTAAAAAAATGTACTGTACTACTGGTGTCTTCTCTACCGATGGAGAGAGAGACAATCATTCGTTTACTAAAAAAATAAACTGCTGAAGGAGAAGGGAAGCGGGAGAGAACGGGAGCAAGTTCGGAGTCGACGGCGGCCCGGCTGACGCGGAGAGGAGGGAAGGAGAGGGAGAGAGAGAGAGGGATGAGTGGAAGGGTTTCAACGGGAGAGGTGACTACGCAGGCGACGCACGCTCGCCACCATGAGGCGGAGCTCGACCGCGCTGGCTGCGGCGCTGAACGCTGTGGAGGGGCGCCGCGGAGGCGCGGGCCTGGGGCGGCGGGATCGGAGGTGAGGGGCAAGCCGGAGGGTTTTGGGAGGTTCATCGGTGGAGCAGACGGTGGGCGACATGGAGATGGGGTACGGCGACGGGTTTCACCGGCGGTCGGCGGGTTCAACGGCTAGGCGGAGGGTTTCTCGGCCAGGCGGCGGAGAGAAAATGGGGCGGCGACTGCGGGTACCGTGCTCGCCGCCATGGGCGGTCTGACGCGACGAGGAAAGGAACCCCCGTAGACGATGGCGGACCAAGCTCGTCGGGGCGGACGGCGAGGGTGGCCGGCGAGCCGGAGGTGAGAGGCGTGCATTTTATATTTTATTTATTTCTCGGTTTTAGGGTTCCTGGTCTGCCATGATTGTGGTGGCGACGGCATTGGCCGTGGTGGCGGTGTTGTGGTTATGATGATAACAACAGTAGTGCTTTTGGTGGTAACGATGGTGTTAAGGTTTTCTGGTGGTGATCGGCCAATGGTGGCTGACTGTAATCGGTCGTTGGGTGAAGACGGGTTTGGTCGGCTGGGGGCGAGGGGTGGTTGTCGGCCGACTTGGCCGGGTCGGGTGGTGTGTCGTGGTTGTGGTAATGGCGGGCTGATGGTGGCAGTCAAGGACGATGGGGGACATATGTAGTCGTGTGGTCGGGATTGGGTTGCTGTGAACTCGGAGGTGATGGTGTGGTCGCAGGGAACGGAGTCGGGCGGAGGCGGTGGAAACTATGGGTTTGGTCGGGGCAGCAGGTGTCGAGGTGGAGGCGAGGAGAGGACGGGCAGGGACAGTCGGCCAGGATTAGAATTGGATTAGGGTTTGGGTTTGCTAGAAATTGAGTTTTAGGTTTAGGGTTTGGTGTCGGGGAAGGATGAGAACATGTGTCCGTGTGTGGACACGAAGAAGATAACAATGTAATTGTAATGAAGGGAAAATAGTAAAAAAGATGGAGACACGGACACGATGCACTATTTGGGTTATGGAATTTGTGGAGGATGAATTGTGGAGGAATAATGGAGGAGTACCTGCCTATATATAGGATGTGGGAATTCCCAATTGGATATGATTAGGAAAAGATTTAAAACCCAAATTAGATAATTCAATCTATTTAATTCAAATCCAAATCCAAATACAAATCCTATTTAAATTATATCCCTTTAGTTTAAAATCAAATCAAATAAATCAAATTTTAATTATAGATATAAATTTAATCTATTTAAACTAGCATATGTGCACGTGCCTTGCACGTATTTTAACATTTCTTAATTAGTTTAGGAAGACTCTTTAGGAAGACCAACAGATAGTCTTCCTAATTACTAAGTTGTCCTTATTAAAATTAATGAACTATTTTTAATTAGTATAAGAATGTAAGGGTATTTTCGGAATTCAAAAGTTTCACCATCTAAGTTTTCCTATTATATAGTAGAATAGATAAATCCAAAAATCAAATCAAGATTCAAATGGCCACAATAACTTCCAAACATATTTTTCAAAATACCAGTAATAATAATTTCAAAAATAAATATTTTTAAATATCTTTTTGAATAATAAAATATTAATATTAGTAAATCTCAAAAATTATATTTTTATTTAAAATAGGCTAGTAAAATATTTAGGAAATATATACGTATGCACAAGAATATTATCAATAATTATTATAAACGAAAGGCTTTGTACCAATAAAATAAATAAAATAATTAGCTTGAAAGTTTGGTACGATAGTTAAAACAAATTATTACATATATTATTTTGAAACTATAAAATAGAAAAAATATTTTTCTAAAAATATGTACGCTCGCACATATTCGCACTCGTCGAGCAATTTCAAAAAATAAAATTTTTGTACACGACGTACAATACGACTACGTGACGTACAATACAAAATTTTTAAATTAGTACCAAATTTAATAAAAAATAGTAAAAATTTAGGAGTTTTACAGCTGGGCACGCTGAGCAGCCCGTTATGCCTTGATGAGGACGATCCGGAAGACAATGCTGATCAAGCATCTTCCTTCTCCTCTCCTCCACCATGGCTCTGGACCCATCTTCTCCTCCCTACTTCCCTTCTTCTTATTTGACTCTCTCAGCCACATATGATATCCACCTCAAGTGTAGAGTCAGAGGAGAAGAAGTGGGCAGGAAGAGGAGGGGGATGCAGCACAGCCGGCGGCATGACCCGGAGGAAGTAAAGATGTTTTCTTCAAATCCGTAGGAGAACTATAAGGATATATCTTTTCAAAACATGTCACCTTGTCAAAGACCCTTAATGTGAATATCATGTTGCCGCGGTGTCGGAAGACTAACATGTCATAATTTTTTAAGCCGTGTGTTTTGACATAATCCTCCCAACTCTTTCCTCCTATATAGTAATCTTGCATTACTACATAGCAGGAAAGAGTTTGGAGGATTATGTCAAAACACACGGCTTAGAAAATTATGACATGTTAGTCTTCCGACACCACGGTAACATGGTTGTCACATTAAGGGTCTTTGACAAGGTGATATGTTGTGAAAAGATATATCCTTATAGTTCTCCTACGGATGTTGAAGAAAACCTCTGTACTTCCTCCGGGTCATGCCGCCGGCTGTGCTGCTTCCCCCTCCTCTTCCTGCCCACTTCTTCTCCCCGACTCTACACTTGAGGTGGATATCATATGTGGCTGAGAGAGTCAAATAAGAAAAAAGGAAGTAGGAAGGAGCAGATGGGTCCAGAGCCATGGTGGAGGAGAGGAGAAGGAAGATGCTTGATCAGAACTTGAGGTGGAAAAGTTGTGACGTTGATAGCGTGAGAGAGGGAGAGGGTGAATGGAGGGAGGGACGTGGCTGCATGCCTTTGGCTCACTCGAGCAGTATTTGTCCTCCGACCCTCATCCCTCGACAATGATGATATGACAACCTATCACTATATCTTATATAGTAGTAGATAATGTCTTAGTATTACATTATGTGAGTTCATCTTGATTCTTTTACATTCTTCAGATACTAGATACGATAAGAACATATACTACACCATATGTACAGAACATAGATGATTCACACTAATGTATGCTAGAATGAATTTTGGGTTGTGTTCTGAGCCATTCGTTCCCATACTTGGCAATTAAGTTGTGGACCATTATGTTTGACATTGTTGTTACAAATTTTCATATATCTGTGTTGATTGATGAGATTGTGTTTCAAACGTGTTCGTGATTGTGTGTATCTGTGTTGTTTGATACTGTGTTCATGATACACACCATCGTTGTTGTAACAAATGGTGTAGGGGATGCTGTAAATGCTGCAAATATTGCAAATGCTGCAAATGCTGCAGGGATGCTGCAAATGCTATATTTTTTTAATTTTTTTTCAAGCTCAGCGACGTTCAGCGACGTTCAGCGACGAAGGTAACGTCGCTAAGTAAGTATCTCAATGTCGCTAACTGTGATGAATACCGTCGCTGATCGTCACTAAACTTCGATATATATGACGTCGCTAAAGGTCACTATATGTCGGTACTATAGCGATGTAACAAAGTCGCAAAACGTCGCCATTTGGCTCTCAATCCAGGTCAGCATCGATGCATGTCAAGTCGCTCAACGTCGCTAGATTATGTCGGTAAATGATGACGTTTTATGTTGCTGGTAGTCGCTGAATTAGCGACGTGTCCGCGTCGCTAAGTCTCGTCGCAACAGCGACGTATTGTGACGTTTTGTTGTTTAGCGACTAGGTTAATCGCAACTACGTGCAAAGGTCGCTAAATACGTCGCTAATCGATATTAGCGACGTATTTACCCTATTTAGTGACGTCCTGAGGCGTCGCTGATTTGACAGATTTTAGTAGTGGTGATTGAGTACCTCAAAAAATCCTAATCCTACTACAGGCTGTAGTGATACTCTAATTCGAATACCACTACATAAACTTGACCTGCATGGGCTACCACTAAAAACGTGTCACGACCCGTACCCACTGTGAGGGTTCGAGTACGTAACAGTGCCTAGCCTACGCCGCAGTATCGACGGTAGAATGCTGTCCTAGGTCAATCATCTAACAATATATAAGGTACCTGTACAGTATATACACTCCGAATGGAGGTGACATAGCAATACAGTCTCAATCACATCTAAGGTGGAATACGATAAAGATAGATAGATATGAACTGAAGAAATACACAGAGGTACAATCCAGATAAAAACAAAGTGTCGATGATACATCTCCATAAACATCCAAAAGAAACAACTCTCAATATATACAATAATGTATCAATGAGAAAGATAAGTAAGAGTCGAAGCTATCTATACTAAGCAAGGGGTATCATCCTCAGCAGCTGCCTGAACCTCCCCAGGGGTCCAGGTCGCGAGTGTCATCTAGGCAATCTCCAAGGTAAGGGGTGTAGGGTTCCTCATCATGCTCTGAAAATTTTTCAACAGGTCCAGTCAGGACGGGAGCAAGCACAATACATCTCACGCAGATCATAACAGGTTAGAGAATATAAACATGCAAGAGAGTACGATACATGAAACTGAAAAAAATACATGATGTAAACAGAAAGAGAACTGTAATAGAAATATCTACTATAAGTAGAGAGCTACCAGTGACTAGTGATTTAGAGTACAAAGTCGACATGTGAACGGCTGGATGTGCATATGACTATACTAAAGAGGCGCACATGGCTATGCTACTTTGGAATTGTTCACATGACTATTTATACTCCCCCATACCCCAATCAATACACAAGGATCCAAACAAGTTATGTTACGTATATGGTTTTCACATGAAGCCAATAAATGGGTACACATGAAGTATACATGAGAGCTCATACATGAGTGCACATAAAGTTTACATGGGAGGCCCATAAATGGATGCACATGAAATTCATATAAAGACTCATAGATGAGTGCACATGCAATATAGGTTATACATGAGATACATGGAAAATCTGACCGATTCATGAGAGCACATGAGAGTACACGAGCATGCATGAACGAGCATAAAGCACATGAGAAACATGAATAATATGAGAGCGAGGATACGTGATGTACACGAAACATATGACATAATGTATCCGATGCTCCCGAAGGGGATAACGTCTCAATGTAGGGATCCATATAGTACCAATCCGTGATAATCTCGTGACAGCATCAAATAAGGTAAACTAGAGCAGGAATATAATTCTAAACAAGTTATGAAATGATCAGAGAATGTACTCGCCTCGTATCTTAATGTCTGAAGTAAATGTACTGTCCGAGATGAGATACCCGACTCCTAGTTAGAGCAACACAAGTCAAGATGTATACAGGAGATGATAAATGTAATCTATAATGCATCTGCATGCTGTCTAGGTCAAACTAGACCAAAGTCAACTCTCGGTCAACTCTAGTCAACTAGACTAGTCAAACTAAGTCAAGCCTTAGCCAAACAAGTCTAATAAGTCTCACTAGGCCTAACCAAGCCTAGGCTAGCACTCTACATCAATCCCAAGGCTATACAAGCCAATTGTACACCTATACTGGCATTCAAACCACACACTCATAGGTACCGAGCCCTAGGCTATAGGCCCATAGGCTATATTACCTATAGCAACACATATCTACATATACATATATATAAAAATATATATCTAAATTAATATAATACACACATTATAACTATATAGGCCACATGATAATATATGTATCACCTATATATATATATACATACATTGAATATAGGAAACTGGAAATCATGCATTTGTGTTCATGTGTGTGAGTACATGTGAGCAAAGTGTCATAAGAGTGTGTATGTGTGAGTGTTATTTGTGAGAGGGGGTGAAGTAGCATAGTGTCAAGTGAGGGTGTGAGTGTACATGGTATAGTGATATAGGGTGTGAAAGTGTACATGGTGTAGTGATATAGGGTGTGAATGTAATCTAGAGTGTGTGTGAGAGTTACATGAATGTGTGTATGTAAACTCAGATTTTTGGGTGAGTGAGAAAGGACTGGTTTGGGCATGTTAAGGACTGGGTTTGGGGGCTAGTATAGGACTGTTATATGGGGCAAAGGGGACAGCTATGTATAGGCTTGTGTGGGACTGATTTAAGGGTGCTTGGAAGGGCTTGTTTAGTGGGGACTTATAGGCTGCCAAGGGGATGAACCATGGGCTGATTTGAGGGCCATTAAGGACAGGTTTTTTGGACTGAAACGGTGTAGATATAGGGCTGTTTTAGAGTGGTATGGTACCGGTGTATGAAGAGTGTACAAAGGAGTCTCAGATTTCAGTTTTTCTGGAATAAAACATTATGTAAATGAACTCAGGTTCTCTGTATTCAGTCCTAGGTTCTCATATATAGGTGTGTGGGCCATTAGGATAATATTCTGTTCTCAGGAATTTAAATAGTGAAGTATGTCATGGTAGCAGTACACATAGGTCCCTGTATGTGGTAGGAAGTGGGGGTGAAAGAAAGGGAAAACAGTACACAACAGTTGATAATAATTCCCAGGTTTCCAGAGTGAAATGTGAGTGTATAGATACATAAAAATCACTATATGTGTCAATCTCATAATTCAGTGGAGTGCAAAAGTGTAATGAACATTATGTTTTCAGGAAAATAGTTTACAATTCTAGGAATTCAAAAACCAACTATCAATGCACCCAGGAATCCTATTGCAACCAACCCAGCTGTAAATAAGGAGAATCGTCATGGGGATTAACCCAACCAAATAGTGAAACTCATGACAGCCAAATCTCAGGTTTTGGTGATTAGGGAAAAATCTCAGTTAATGGACATTCGATACTTAGAAATAAAAAACCCCATTCTCAGTTTCAGTAAAATGACAGTTCATGACAGTGCGACCCAATTCGAAATCACATTCTCAACCACCAATCATAATCAACATTCCAATAATCTAAAATAGGAGTAAATGATTTAGTATGGTAATCACAACATTAACCAAACAGTTTAGAATGTAGATTAAACTCAGAATTTGAATCAAAGGAAAAACAGTGTATAATTTCTCAGAATTCCAGGTTTGTGTGCACAGATGACAGTGTCAAAAGTGTGTCAATCAGTTATAAAAACCCAGGTTTTGAACTTAACCATAGTTAACTAACTTTGTGACAATATGGACATTAACATTTCAGTTAAGAAGGATTTAAAACTCTGAAATCAAAATCAGGATAAAACAATGTAATAGTGAACAAAATCTCAAAAGCCCAAATGCCGATTTAGAAACTGAATTCCCACGCAATTCATAAACCCAACATGATAGGATAATCCCTGATACATATAGGTGTACAACAATTAATTTAATCACATAAAATAGGTTAATCAAAATCGAATTCAAGAACCCCCAAACTGACAGTTCTTTATGTATCAGAAAAATAGGAGATTCTCTATTTCGAATTGGAAATAACAACCAATAGTTTAATTTAGTGGTTGGTAATTGATGATGCATGTGAGAGAGTGTTAGAGGGTGTCTTCGTGTCCAAAAAATTGACACGAATCGTGTCCAATCACAACACACAAACACAGACACAAACTGTGCACACAATCATCGTACACGCGTGTACGTCATTCGTGGATACGACACGACACGAATTAGGACACGTGCCCATGGCTATGGGTTCACCTAGGATAGGGCTAAGTGCCTAGGGTCCTGATACGTGTCTAATATGTGTCTAGGTGTGACACGAATACCGTGTCAGTGCGCATTCTGTGCGTGTACTCCTCCAATGCACGAACAGTACGGGCCAATTTTCTCCTTAACCACTCGATAACGTCCCATAAAATTTCGTGGGCCTTGTGTCAGTCATCTAGGGAAGGCTCACACCAAATTTCGGGTCACAAAGTATCGTGTCCACGGAGAACTGGGACACGGGCAGCAGGGCATGTGCACGGGGCTGTGCGCGTGTGTGTGTATCCAATCTCGACACGAATAATACACAAAATTCGTTTCAGTCTTCACAAATATTGCTACAGATACCTAGATCTAGAGATCTATGAAATTAGAATCCAAAAATACAAAAATAAAATCCTCACAGACATTTCATCAAACACATGCACACATATCATGATACGTGTCCGATACGAACACCGAACAGACACAATTTGACACAAAACCAATGCCTATGGCTAGGGGACACCTAGGGCTTCCTATCCATGCAAATAAAATGAAATTTGGTGGAGGGAATAGGGATTTACCTATATGTTGAAATTCCAATAAAAAGCTTCAAAAGGGGGGTTTCTCCTTGTTAGCCAAATTCTCCAAATTGCCCCAAGGCTGGGATTATCCTCCATGAACAGCAAGAGGTAGACAATTAGAATCTAATGCAAGTCGTTTGAGCCAAAAAGGAGTTAAAACGGGAAAGTTATGGATTGGGGAAGATGGCTATACCTCTTTCTTCAAAGCTTGAAAGAGAAATAATAAAAGAGGCAAGAACAAATGGAAGAGGCATTAAATAGGGGTATGGAACCTTAGGTTTGCTTCCATGGGTGGGCTTGTTGGGGTTTGGGCTTAAGTCATGGGCCTATGGTTCAATTTCATAAGTCATGAATTGGAAAATCACAAGTCATAGAGTTAAGTCATGAACCCATTCCACTTAAACGTAATTTTCCTATTCCAGAACTAATTTCTAATGACTAAAATAGGTTAACCTAGGTTAGAATAGGGTCACCATGGCCAGGGTTAGCTTCTAGGCTAGTCTACAAGTCTCAAACTAGTCAAAGTCCAACTAGGAATTCACCTATTCAATAAATCATCAAATAATTCAATTAAGTCAAAATGACCAAATTATCCATAGACTAATAATGATAATTGAAACACCCTAATCACATGGACAGGCTCTAGGGCAGACAGTCTCTAGGATTTCACTGACAGCACATCAAAATCACAAGTCATAACTTAAACCAGTTTTTAAATAGTTTAAAAATTATTAAAAATCACCAAAAATTATAATATGAAACAAATATCAATAATAATTGTTATAATTACAAAATTTTAAAATTATCCTCATCTGAAAAACTGGGTGTTACACTATTGACTTATTGTAGATTGCGTCATTGTAGCTTCTGAGATTTATTTCCTGCTGTCTCTACTATTATTATTTAGCAAAAATATATAATGCTTTTAAACTTTCTTGCATCATATATTATTATTTAGAATGTTAGATGTGGAAATATGTTCTTGCTTTCCTCCTGATTGGAGACCAACATTTTTAGGTGACTGTAACGATGAGGATCTCGCTTTTAGTTCTTTCTACGGACCTGTTCCGAATCCTGACGAGGTAGCTGAACCTGACCAGGGAGCCCCAGATTATTAACTGTGCCATCGATTTAGTTTATTTCCCTTCTAATTATAATAAAAATCGATAAAATAATTGAATGATATTTTGCTTGTGTTTTCATTTCAGACTTTTAGTAAAATTTACAGATTCAATAAAATGCTATTTCTTTCCGCTTTATATATTGTCTACTTGTGTTCACTACTTGATACAGCTTACTGTCGCCGTCTCACAATAGTGCAGGCTGGGCATGATCCGACCGGACCCAGTATATTGGGATCGGGTCGTGACAACATGCATGGAGTCCAGTTGAGAACCCATGGGGTCAATACCCTCTCATCAGACAGGAGGGGGAGATTGTTGGACTCCAGTCTGGATTTGGTAACAATATATTTATGGAATCCAAATCTAATTAAATATTTAATTTGATTTGATTTGGATGTCCATAATTGGTGTTGTGCTATTTTAGATATAATAGGATTCTTATTTTAGAAAATTCTATTATGATCTAAAATAAGATATTGATGGATTATTTCAGGTGTAATAGGATTCTTATTTGAGGGCTTCCTATTTAAGAAGTCATATTATGACCTAAAATAGCATTTTCTTATCCTATATATATAGGGTGAGGGTGGAGGCACAAAGCACAGTACAAAGTAGAGATTCACGGTGCTCATCCATAAGAAATCTAAGAAAGAGTCCGTACTTTGCTCTTAGGACTTCGCCATCCAAGACAGAAGGAAGATCAAGATCTAATCGAGGAGTCGTCAATTTTATTTTGGGAGATAGCTACGGGTTGGTGAGTGATCTCAATTGTAATCTTCTATTTTTCTTCTTGAGAGTGGTGAGGGGGTTGAACCTATTAGGACAAAGGGTTCAACGTGAGTTCTATCAATCTTGTAATTTTATCTAAGTTATTAAAGGTTGGGATTTTTGTAGGTGACGTACGTCACCGCCATATTCTTGTCTTTATCTTGTGCTTGGTGTCAATTAGACGAGGATTGATTTTGATCAGGTGGGTTAAAAAATTCTTCCACACGCGTCCAACAACATAAATACTAATTAAATCATAGATTAACAACATAATTCATAATTAAAATAAATTATATGTAACTTAATTTTACCTTCAGAGTTATGACTCCAACAGAAACTTTAGAAATAAACTTTTGGAGAATATGTCCATCGTGACTTTATAAATAAACAACATAAGTTATAATCCAAACATGGCTTTATTATGAAATTCATAAATGCGCCATTGTGAAATAAACTTTTGTTGAGTCGAAAATGAATATCTGTGTCCTATGACAATTGTGACGTGTCATCAGAACTTGATTAGTTTGTGCA